>CM052657.1:4630368-4648483 GCA_028533165.1 Leontopithecus rosalia | reverse complement strand
TTCTATTTCTAGGTCCTTGAGGAATCGCCACACTGTCTTCCACAATGGTTGAACTAATTTACACTCCCACCAGCAGTGTAAAAGTGTTCCTATTTCTCCGCATCCTCTCCAGCGTCTGTTGTCTCCAGATTTTTTAATGAACGCCATTCTAACTGGAGTGATGGTGCTTCACCATGTTGGCCAGGCTGGTCTCAATCTCCTGACCTCAAGTGATCCTCCTGAGCCACTGCACCAGCAGTTTTTTTTTTTTTCAGATGAAGTCTTGCTCTATCACCCAGGTTGGAGTGCAATGGCATGATCTCAGCTCACTGCAACCTCCACCTCCCAGGTTCAAGTGATTGTTCTGCCTCAGCCTCCCTAGTAGCTGGGATAATAGGCACATGCTATCATGTCCAGCTAATTTTTGTATTTTGATTAGAGATGAGTTTCATCATATTGGAGGGTTTCGCTGGCTCTGTGGCACAATGGATAGCGCGTTGGACTTGTAGCCAAGCCTGGTGTGGTCATACTGGAGGGTTTATGCAGGTATTGAATGAGACCTTGTATGAAGACTGTCTGACATTGGCCTGTTTTGGAGTAGAGGGCCCCTTGGATACTCTCAAGTTCTGGCTGATGGCTTCACTGCTTGCAGAGCTCCCTGTGGGAGAAAAATAAATTGGTGATACCAAAATAAATTTTTAAGGGACCCAGGAGATTAGTTTAGTTCACTGAATCTCAAATCAAACTTTTTATTTGTACTTCAGAGATAGAAATATTTATATTGTCAGTATTTTCCACTATACAGTGGATGAATTCAAGAACATACTATGATACCACATAAAGTAGACAGCATGTGTATACTAGGCATGTAGGAGTGAGTGTATTTCCTGAGATTCTGGTTGTAACAAGTGCAATGGTGATTTTCAACTTTACACTAGTGCTTAATAATTAACCTGAAGAAAGTTATGTGATAGGAATCTCTGCACATCCCCTCGTGTGAAGTGGAAAGAGGGGACAGGAGAGGTATATATATCTAGAGTCATGTTTCAAGATTGCCATGTCTCTATTTTTCAGATGTCTCAATTGCTAAATCCATCCGTATTCTCTATTGCTGTATGACGAATCATCTCATACCTTGATGAGTTAAAAAAGCTGTGGGCCAGGCATGGTCTCATGCCTGTAATCCCAGCACTTTGGGAGGCCAAGGTGGGCAGATCACAAGGTCAGGAGTTTGAGTTCAGCTTGGCCAACATGGAGAAACCCCATCTCTAATAAAAAATACAAAAATTAGCTGTGCATGGTAGCAGGTGCCCGTAATCTCAGCTACTTAGGAGGCTAAAGGAGAATAATTTGAACCTGGGTGGCAGAGGTTGCAGTGAGCTGAGATCGCGCCATTGTATTCCAGCCAGGGTGATGGGGCGAGACTCTGTCTCAAAAAGAAAAAGTTGTTCGTCACCTCTCTTGGTTTCTGTGGGTGAGGAATTCAGATAGGGCACAATAGAGATGGCTTGCCTCTGGCTTACAATGTGTGGGGTCTTGACTGGAATACTTGAAGATAGGAGGCTAGAATCATCTGGAGTCTGAAGCACTCACCTGTCTGGCAGTTGATGGGGCCTTCGTGGATCTATCAGCTTTAACACCCACGTATGGCTACTCTGTGTGGCCAGGGTTTCCTTAAAACATGGTGGCTGAATCACAAGGGAAAATAAGCACTGAGAGAGCGAGAGCGTCTGGTGGAAGCCATGTTGCTTTTTATGACCTAGCCGGAAAAGTCATGCCGCAGCACTTCTGCCACATTCTGTGGTTCAAGGCAGTCACAGAAGTCAGCCTAGATTCAAGGTGGTGTGAGGGGAACACACATAGATCCTGCCTTCCAGCGTCAATGTCACAGTGTAAGAGGAGTATTTCACGCTGGATTTGTATATACATGTGTGTATTTGTATGTGTATGTGTGTATAATACATACATATGTAATATATATATAATATATATGTAATACAGACACACACACATATGTGTCTGTGTGTATGGCCATCTTTTTTCTTGACCTCCTGCTACCTGCTGCCTGTTGATGCTGTCTTCTTTGGAAAATATAACCTCCCACCCTTACTTTGAAATAAGTGTTTTGCTAAGTCTCCACAAAAGCGTCCTCATGCCTAATCTAATTCCAGAGTCTGTCACGGGACACTGGGGCTGGATGGCTGTACGGCAGCTAAAGTGATGGCAGGTGTTGGGTCCCTCAAATTCTGAGCTTTCATGGCAAGAAGAATGTATCAATGTATAAACCCTGAGAATCCGAGAAAGGTCTCAGTTAATTTAGAAAGTTATTTTGCCAAGGTTGTGGCCACCCCTGTGACACAGCCTCAGCAGGTCCTGACGACAGGCGCCAGAGTGGCTGGGACACAGCTTGGTTTTATACGTTTTAGGGAGACTATGTGAGATGAACGCTGGTTCCGTTTGGAAAGGTGAACAACGGAGGCCTTCACTGGAGGACCTGAGAGGTGAGGGGCTTCTGGGTCACAGGTAGATAAAAGACAAGTGGTTGCATTCTTTTGAGTTTCCGGTTAACCTCACCAAATGAGGCAATCAGATCTGCATCTGTCTTAGTTGCAGAAAGGTGACTTTAAATAGAGTGGGAGGCAGGTTTGCCCTGCCTGTTCCCAGCCTGACTTTTCCCTTTGTCCTAGTGATTTGGGGCCCCAAGATTTATTTTCCTTTCACAAAAGGTAGCATGCAACTCAATGGAAAATACATTCAGCAGAGGAGAGAGCACATCATGGCTAAGAAGGCGATTTATTTTCAATCCCAATGCACACTTGGAAGATGCTTCCCCGGATCCCTCATAACACTTCCCTTTTTTGGAACACAGAAGATGCCCAGCTGGATCATAGCTCATGAGATGCTCTAAATCTGACATTTCTGAGTGGATAAGAATTACTCATGGAAGTAATGGAAGCCAAATGTGTTACACACCTTACACTTAACTTCGTTTTTATCTTCCACGAGCCGTCCTCTTCTGCAGAATGTCACACACTTTCTAATCACTAGGTATAAAAACATTTGCTTTAGTTTTGCTGTAAAGTCTTGTTTGAAAGACAGAAAAGTAATGACATTCATTTTTTTAAAAAATCGAGCGAATTTTCCTATAAACGGAGAGAAAATGTGGTTTGTGAGCCAGAAGGAGATGAATTTCTGTTCTGATTGTTTTGTGTTATCTTTACGATCTTGGTTCTTAAGACTCTCTCAGAGTCCTTAAAAGTCTCAGCAGGATAAGGAAGAATTGGCATGGTTGACCAACAGGAGCAAACCTGCACTGGTGCCGTATGTCAGGCACATAGTTGGAAGCCAGCCAAATGGCACAAAGGTCTCCAAGAAGATGACAAAATTTAGACCGTGCATAATCTGTTCCCAGCTGCCTCCTGGTGTTAACGACACGATCCCGAGAAAGCCACACAGGAATGGAGTAAACTGCAACGGGGGGTGAGCCACAGGAGGTACGGGGAACTCCACCTGCAGGAGAAGCGAGGAGGATTCTGGGAAGGGTCTGAATAGTGGACACTCTCACCACGGTGCCACGTAGCTGATAATGCAACAGGAGCATTAAGACTCAGTGATTAGGACCTTCCTGGGCACTGAGTATGTCCCTTTTAACAAACTCAGTGTGTCCCTGACCCATGTTGTCTAGCTGTTAGTATCCCTGCTTAAAAAGGGACGTCCTTTCTGAAAGATGAGAGGATACTCTATCAGTCGGTTGAAGCTTTTAGCAAAGGTTTTTTGGCAATATGTTTTGGTAAGATCGCAGCCTGATCTTCACCGTGCTTGCTGTTCTTGCTGTCCTCAGGGGAGGTTTTCCTTGAGGTGGCAGGACTGAGAAGGCAATTATTCTTGATGATGTTGATGATGATGATGAACTGTGAGCAGGTTTGAATTGTTTGATTCCTGAGAGAGGCATTTCATTTTATTTTCATAAATCAAATTTATTCTGGCAGGTTATTCATTTATTTATGCATTTATTCTGTTAAGGAAAGTTATCCGAAAGTTGGAAATGAGGGGGAAAAAGCAGCCCCTGATAGTGATAAGCTGGCTTGTCATTCACAACTAGGCCATATTGTTCTCCTATGAGATATAAACAATCTCACAGAGTACCAACCTCAGACAAGGTTACTCAGAGATAAATGAGATCAAGGTTACTCTGATAAAATGAGATAAAACAAGACCATATTTTTAAAAGCACAGACAAAAACAAGGTCATAGTGTCATTCATAAAATACTGAATACTCCTTTTTCAGTCAAAGTGAGTGACTCCTGCTTCTTTATCCGTCAAAACTTTATCCTTTTTCTAGTGTATCTCCCTACAGATAAGACTTCCTGATTTACCCAATAATAGAATTGTCTCTTTTACTATTTATTTATTTTTTTAAACAGAGTCTCACTTTGTTGCCCAGGTTGGAGTGCAATGGCATGATCTTGGCTCACTGTAACCTCTGCCTCCCAGGTTCAGGTGATTCTCGTGCTTCAGCCTCCTGAGTAGCTGGGATTACAGGAACCTGCCACCACACACAGCTAATTTTTTTTTTTTTTTTTAATACACGCAGGGTTTCATGATGTTGGCTATGCTGGTCTGGAACCCCGACCTCAGGTGATCCACCCGCACTGGCCTCCCAATGCGCTGGGATTACAGTGTGAACCACCACACCCAGCCTGCATTTCTTTTCTGATAGCACCTGATCTAGGGCAAACCCAGGGTCTCTTAAACCCCCCACCCCAAATCACTCAAACGAAATCCAAAATCCAAATTCTATAATATATGCATTCTCATATTCTCTAACTGAAGCATTTAGCAATTCCCCATGTTGCGTGTTCCTTGCTGTAACAAGTAATAAACCCAGTTTGTTCAAGTATAGGTTTGTTTCTGTTGGACTTTGGCTAAAGAGGATTAACAGAATTGAGGCAAAAAATGATTATTTGAAGTTTTAATATAATGCAAAGAACATTGTCTAATGGGTTTTCTTGAAGATCTTTTAACTCTTTAGGGGAATAAACTCTGTACACTTGATTAAATAATTCTCTAACCTGATAAGGTAAGATAATTTTAGATGAATTTTTTTTCTTTTCTGTAGAGAACTTAACACCAAAGAGTCTAGTCTTGCTGCTCTGAAGGATTTCAGCCAGTTTTGTGTTTAACTTGGCAGTATTATCTCAGCAGTTCTTCCCCCAATCACTGTGAAAATCACAATCTTCATTTTTCAAATCTCTGAAGCAGCTTTATCATTCTTTGGGATTCTCATTAATGTTTACTCTCTATTTGTATACAAATTATACTTTTACATTTTCATACCGATATTTTGATCATTTGGATGAGAATGTGGAGCACTGAAATGTGGTACCTTTTGGGAAAAGAAAATCCAAGATGTGTGTTGGACTTCTCCTATTGACATAGACGTGTGGTGGGGCTGTGAAGTGGGGATGTGGACTGGGGAGCGAAGGGAGATTTGGAGGCGGTGGTGAATCAGAAGAGTTTGCTTTTCAAAGGGTCTGAACTCTCCCTGATCCAATTTAAACTCCTATATTCCCACCATGCTCAGCCCTGAGGTCACATCTCCAGCGTAATGACAGAATGTCTTAGAAGCTAGTGTTAAATCACGCGTGGGCTTTTTAAATAATGTAGGAGCTCATCAAATGTATATTCAGATTTACACATCTGGGACAATGTGCCGAGATTTAAAAAAATGATCATATAAATGATGTGATTTTCATAGTTATCTTTGATCAAAAGCAATAAAATCTTAGCCGGGTTGAGAACGAGGCACCTTGATGCTCATTCTCCAAGGATAGGATATAGTCCTGGTTTCTTAGTATAGAGAACGTCAACAACTCTAAAGCACTTTGGTTTTCCAGCAGATACTATGTGAGTACAGCATATGGAAAGCGGAAGTATAGAACATGTGACTGCATTATATGAAATGCATTATATATTAGAAATGTTGTATATCTTTTTTTTTCTTCTTGAGACTGAGTTTCGCTCTTGTTGCCTAGACTGGAGTGCAATGGCACAATCTTAGCTCATTGCAATCTTTGCCTCCCGGGTTCAAGTGTTTCTCCTGCCTCAGCATCCCAAGTAGCTGGGATTACAGGCGCCTAACACTGTTCCAGGCTAATTTTTTTTTTTTTGTATTTTTAGTATTTCACCATGTTGTCCAGGCTGGTCTTGAACTCCTGACCTCAGGTGATCCACCTGCCTCGGCCTCCCAAAGTGCTGGGATTACAGGCATCAGCCACTGTGGCTGGCCTATTTTATATCTTTATATTGTAGTGGAACTAGCAGTTCTAAATCCAGATTGATGAAAAAATCAAAAGCATATTGTAACGTGAATTCATTGGTGTCTGATTCTCCCCCTTGTTTTCCTATGAATGTTTAAATCCGGCATTCTTACCCTAGGACTTACCGCCTTAGAATTTGAGAGCTGCCCTCTCATGTAGGAACCTGTGTGAGACTTTAAACAAGGTCCCAGAAGATTTAGGCTCCAGTTCTACCAAAACAAAGTTGAAGTTTTTGTTTCATATGTGAGGTTTCCCTTCCTCTTTACTTTCTTCTGTTGTAAAGGATGAGGGACTGGAACAGATGGTTGCGTTATAAATCAGGGAATAGCCACTTTTTGTTCTGGATAATTTACTTGGGTTTTGGAGATAACACAGGCCAGCTGCAGACGGTAGTGAGAGACATTGGCTGTTTTCCTTTTAACCAGTATTTTTTTGGAATTATTCGGTGTTAGGTTTTGAGCTATGTAATGAGCATTCAATAGTAATTGAGATTGGCAAGTTACTGCCCTTATAGAGATTAATGAGGAAATATTAGGCAGTCAACTTAGTAAAGTGGTTCAACACCTGGACTAGACTCTAGATCAGATCACCTGCTGTTTTATGACCCAGGCAAATCGCTGCGCTTGTGTGCGTGTGTTGCGTATGTATGAAGAGAATGATTAGTGGATTGTTTGGGAAGGAGGGACAGAGACTGGGAGTGTAAAGGAAGGACACCTAACCCAGACTTGAGATAAGGATTCAGGAAGACTTTCTGTACAAGATAACAGCTAAACCGAGGCCAAAAATGAGTAAGAGTTAGCCAGGCTAAGCGGTCGTAGGGAGAGTGGAGGTCATTCTGGGCTGTGTCAGGCTTAGGCTGTCGTCCTTCAATATCCATTTGCTCTTTCTCCTTCAGGATGGAGTTGCAGGATTTTGGGCAGGATACGGCCACCCAAAGCGGAACTTGCATTTCTCGGTTTCACTTGCAGTTAGTTGTTTCACGTGGCTATGGCCTGGCCAGTGAGATATAAACACAAATTGTGAGTGCAACTTCTAGGATGTGTTGTTTTAAAATAACTTCTATTGTGTATATTTAAGGTATAGAACATAGTGTTATTTTATATATAGATATGTGTGTGTAGAAACTCTCTCTACAGTTACTATAGTGAAATAAACTGATATGCTCACTGTCTTACATCATTACTCACCCCCTCATCCACCTCTCCTCTCCTGTGACAAGAACAGCTAAAATCTACTCATTTAGCCAAAATTCTGAATGTAATACACTATCAACTGTAGTCCTCATGTTAGATCTTTTGACCCGTTCATAGAATATAGTCTCAAAGGAAAGGAACATGCACTTCATCCTCATTCTTCTTTCCTTCTCAAGTTGTGATGGCTGAAGCTGGAGCACCAATATTAGACCTTAGAGTAAATTTAGGCATAGAGGATGCATAGAAGAACAAGAAATTAGGTAGAGCTCAGCTCCGATGCTTTGCAGTGGAATTTCCACAGCCATCTTAGAAACAAGTAATAAAGTATCGTATTAAAGTTATTGTCACTTGCAGCAGAACTTAATTCTAATTAAATCATAGGGATGGGATACATCATAAATTCATTTTCAGAACTCGGAAGAATGTGGTGTGTGGTTGGCAGTAATTATGTGTTATGTGACGTAGGTGAGGTGGAAGAAGACTTCTAATAATGCATTTTCAGTTAGCCCCACAGGTAATTGCTAAACTGCCTTCTAAAGAGGGAAGGCAGGGACTTTTTCTAAGGAAATCGTGTAAGTTAGAGCCACACCTAGATCTTTAGAAGGCAGAGCTTCTTTCCCCACTTGTATTAGTTTGAATGTTTTCAAACATAAGTTGGAGAATGTTTTCTCAAGCTGTCTTAAGCAGTCATGCAACTATCCTACATAGCTAGAAGTTCAGAAGTAAGGTGAGCTTTAAAGCTGGTTGGTTCAGCAGCACAGAGATGGCATCAAAAGCCCAGGTTTTTTGCCCCTTTGGTCTACCACCCATAGACTCAGTGCCATCGGAGCATAATTTCATTGTGGCAATCGATGTCACCATTATTAATAGTGCAATAAGGCTGCATGCTTCCTTGCTGAGAGAGAGAGAAAATGCTACAATGATGGAATAAGAGTCTTCTTTTCTTTCCTTTGTTGAGAGAGTCTTACTCTGTCAACCAAGCTGGAGTGTAGCAGTGGTGTGATCTTGGCTCACTGCAACTTCCTCCTCGTGGGTTCAAGTGATTCTCCTGACTCAGCCTCCTGAGTAGCTTGGATTATAGGCATGTACCAAAATGCCGGGCTACTTTTAGTATTTTTAGTACAGTTGGCCAGTCTGGTCTTGAACTCCTGGTGCAAAGTGATCCACTTGCGCCGGCCTCCAGTAGAGCTGGGATTACAGGCATGAGCCATTGCGCCCAGCTCAAGAGTCATTTTTAAAGTCCGTTTTGGTCAATTCATTTCATGAACCTACCTCCGCACCGTTAGCCTATGCTAGAGAAATGCATGAGCTTACGGCTCATGTCTTGGATCCTGAAAGAAAAGCTGACAAGGAGCTATCGTGGTTGTCATAGACCCTGGTTCTCACGGCAACGATGCTGCTCACTTTAAGAGAATCTGGAAATTTGTAGAGAAATTGCCATAATGGTTGGGAACACGTTGGCATTTAGTAGGCAAAAGAAGATATTCTTAAGTCTGGGACAACTTCTTATAGTAAAAGTGGTTTCATATCTCATGCAACTTCAAATGACCTGCAACACTAAGTCCACTCTAAATATAACTACTGGTCGAATTTATAGTAATATGATGAATAATTCTTAGTAAAATTCCTTGAAATGTAAAATAATTGGTTTGTATATAGAGAGAAAAATAAAGCAGAAAAGCAGTTATGATGGAGTAGCTCATGGCAGACAAGTATTTTACTGAGAACAACCCAAAATGTCTGCTAAACTAAAGAGAATAATTTGAAGGCATTGGAGGGTTTCTGGCGTGCTCTGGATTTGAAGGGCTCTAAGCCCAGAGATAAAGCTGACTACGGTCTGTGTGCCACGTCCATCCTCAGAGCATTTACTGATTGTTGGCTTGGGAACAACAGGCTGAGAATCTGGAAAGAAGCTGAATGTCTCTCTTATCACTGGTCGAGGGAATCTTTGGCTTTCTGTGACATTAGCTGGTGACTTGAGTTTGGCATTTTTTTCCTTCAGTCATCCCAGTGATACTTAAGAGCAACTACCAACTCCAGCCCCAACGTACTTAAAATTGCCACGTATCTGGCACACTGGAGGGACTACACAGGCTAGTGTATTTCCTTCCACCGTTATTCCATCTCCGCTCACCACAGATGACGATCTCAGTCACGTGATGCTTTGACATGTGAGGCATCACCAAACCCCTACTTGTCAACAGCAACAGAGTTCTGGTTGTCATCTGGTCTTGAGTTATTCAGTTCTTAAAGATCTTTTTTCTTAAGAGCACTTAGGCTACTGATTTGTTTTAGATTTTATTCTCTTACAAGGGGCCTTAAGACACCCACCATTGTGAGCAACTGAAACATAATGTCATGGAAATACTTTGTGCAAAGGTGTGAAACACAAACCTCAGTATTATCTCACCTAAGCTGGGAGGGAGCTGGGTATTAATATATCAGAGTTATCTGTGAGGGGATGCTATGCTTCTTGGGGTTGAACGTTTCCTCTTCTATTGGGACTGCCATGTCTACACAGGTAGAGCAGTTTCTGCAGTCCTACAAAGTCCCCCAAACAGAAAGAAGTATATGAAAGCATTAATAAGTTGGCCAAAGCACAGGGAAATGGCACAGGTAAGGTCTGCCACACCTGGAGAAAACATAGTGCTCTAATTTTAGGATTCAGGAGAATGGGAAAAATTTAGGAGCATAATCACTTATGCTCTAATTTTAGGGTTTAGGAGAAGGGAAAAAATGAGTCAGACTATCATGTAAATGTTTATGGAGAATAATAATGGTTTTAAAGTGGAAAAAGATAATTCTGCCTTTTCTCTTAGAAACATTAAAAATAAATAAAAAATTTAAGAGAAACCAAAGAGAATAAGAACTAGGGGTATCTTTACTCCCAACCAGCATACGAGGATGAAAGGCAGATGAAGGAATAGTTGCTGAGCTGGCAGCAGAGGAAAGCCCAGGTGTACATAGAGGGGATACTGACAAGGAACAAGCCAAGGTATTCAGCCGATCCCCAGAAAGCCGTGGTAATTGGCTGCACCAGATGCCAAGAAAGTGTGAGGACAGACATAGCAGAATGAAATAGAAGGCTGAATAGATAGGGTTATTAGAAAGTTTATATAAAGAGTGACCATTGTCACTTTGCATAGTGACTGTTTTTCTCCATTTTTTTCACTGTCAACTTGGAAGAGCTAGTGGGACACCAGATGTAGAGGGGAACAGGGAGGTGGTGTCAGACCTAAACTTGAGGATTTCATAAAAGCAGGAAACTAAAAGGTGAGGCTCCAGTCCCTTTATCCTGACAGCTCCAGAAAGTGAAAGATAAAGTCCAAAATAATAAACAGTAAAAAAGATCCAGGCAGAAAATAAGTCAAGGCAGAGAATAGAGAGGCTATAAGACAGCTTGAGAGATGAAACTTTTTTTTGCATTTATAATCAAGATTTAGGGGGCTGTAAGATGAATGATCAGAAAACGTTCTTAAATGTTGAGTGATTAGTAAAGAATTCTTAGAAATTAAGAAAACTAATAACATATGTAAAACTTGAACACATTTCCAAGGAATTAGATTTTAAAATAAACAATAAGGAAGAGTTAAGAAAATGAGAGGATTAATTCAATATTGGACCAACAGACGTGCAAAGGCAATAGAGGAACAGTGATGAGGCTACTAAACAGGAGAATCTTCCCAAAAAAGTAGAAGAAAACAAACGGACAATGAGAGAAGTGGTGATAAAGTTGAAAGATCAGTCCAGGAGCTCTAGCATGAAAATGAAAGATTCCGAAGATAAACAGAAGAAAAGAGAGGAATCAGCATAACAATAGAGTAAATTTCTCTGTAACTCAAAGACATGAATTTGTTGATGAAAATGGTTGCTGAGTGCCCAGCAAAATAAATGAAAACATTTATTTCATCCACAGCAAGGCATATCATCATAAAATTTCATAACACAGAGGTTAAAGGAGATTCCAAAAATGTTCCGAGAAAAAGAGAAAAGATTACATGCAAAGGTCTGGGAATCAGAATGGCTTTGCTCAGTATCTATGCTGGGGGCTAGAAGAAAATGGAGACGGTTTCCAGCAATCTAAGGGAAATGATTTCAGCATCAAATTTTTTTATCAAGCAAAATCCATCCAGTATAAGGTAGAATAAAAATATGGCAGGCATGTAAGAGTTCAAACATGTATCTGCCAAATGCCCTATTTAAAGGCGATCCTGGAAGAAGGGCTCTGCTAAATTGAAGGCTAAAGCACGAGAGAGGAAGACAGGGCACTATGGAAAGAGAATCCAACGGAAGGGTGTCAAGGGGACATCCAAGTGGACAGCTGGACACCAGGGCTAGGTGCCGACCAGTCCAGCCTCGATTAGGAAAAGGAGAGGAATGGATGTAGCAGACTATCAGACAGATTTGACCAAGAGGAACATGGTCCTGAGCAGCCTTTTAGAGAGCTTTCAGAGGCTGCAGAAAGAAAATCGAGACATTGAGAAGGCAAAGTAAGAACAAAATGGGGAAGTTATTAACTCTAGAGGAAAAAAAAATTGTACAAGAAAGGAACTGTAATCATAGTTTGCCTCTGGGCTCAGCGTAAACAATTTTAACACAATCAAATGATGACTAAAAATTGTGATTAAAAAATATTGAGGCTATAATAAGAGAATTAAAGTAGTCTTTTATTATAAGAGCAAGTCAGTAGATTTTAAAATTCGAGAGCTAACAGTAGGCACGTATTATTTGGAAATGTGGAGGCAATCATGGTATTTAAACAGCTTAGAGTTAAAATGCTTTTAAGGAGTGGGGTGTGGTGGAATGCAGAGTGGTGCTACTGCCCTTTTCTGTGATGGCCTTTGAGACTGTATGACTTTACATGCATTATTATTATGATAGAATAAAAATGCAGATGCGTCCAGGAGGGGGAAACTGCCAGCATCGACAGGGATACAAGAGTGATCCCTGCTCATTTGGAAAATGTAGAGAAACCAACCTCAAAAGAGCGAGCAGGACATCGGGAAGGGACAGGAAAGAGCCGGCAGTTAGATCAGGTAGCTGAGGGGATGAAGACAAAAGTAACCCTCAGACTGGGGCTTTTGAAAATGGATTAGATGATAAAACATATTTCAACCAATAAAAATTCTTCTCAAATGTAATACATCTCTAATTCCATTATTTCTCACGGTTGTAAAATAGTGATGCTATAGTAAAATTGATTCGACACAGTGGCAATTCAAGGTATCTGCTACTGCATAGTCTGCTTTAAACTCTATAATGCTTTTTAGGGGAGTTTAGTTCATAAAAGTGCCAGCAGCATCACAATGAAACAGCCTCTTCAAGATGGTTACTGCAATGAAGCTTCAACACAATTGGAGCTGGTTTAGCATCCTGCAAAGCATCTCAACCTAGGCAGGGCAGCTGAGATATGTTTTAGAATAAACCCTATTTGCCCCGTTTTTTAAAAGTTTGTGAAGCCCTAGTTTCCCAGGCGCACTCACCTTTTACGTTTTTAGAAGACTTAGGAGAGTAGACAGAAGTAGGGATAGGAAATGAGTGCGTTTTTATTTCCCAGGCTGTTCTCATTGACCACTTCCCACTCGGTCCTACAGTCACATCCCGTATTGTTTTTGCTCACTTTAAAAACAATAGAATTATCTCTTTAAAACTATACCGCCTTTTAATGAGCATGTGCTATATAAGAATTGTTTGGATTATCTTGTTTGCTAAGGGACAGGTACATATTTAAAAGGAGAGCAGTTTCCAATATGTCAGGGTTTTGAATCTGGGACTAATGAACGAACAGCCTTAATAGCCTAATGCACAACATGGTGATTATCAGCATTACTGTACCGTTTACCCGAAATTTGCTGAGAAAACAGATCCTAAGTGTTGTCAACACACAGACACACACACACGCGCGCACACACGCACACACACAATGGTAGCTATGTGTGGGTACAGACGTGTTAATTTGATGGTAGTAATTATTTCAGATTGTAGAGAGATATTAAATCATCACATTTTATACACTATGAATATATGTGCTTTTTGTCAATTAAGTCTCACTAAAACTTGGAAATAACTCAGTAAGGGAAGCCCATGATATTTTCTTGCAATATCGAAAATATATTTTTTTCTTCAAACATGTAGGCAAAATCTTTCTTCAAATCTCTGCTTCTTTTTCTTTAAAGAATCTCATGGCAGAAAGAGTTGTTCCAGGTAGTAATGCCTGGCATGTAGTAAACACTGCACACGTGATTGTTTTAATAATACTGTTTTGTTAGAGTCTAGCCCTGTCTGTATCACTGCACTATTTGAGTGATCACAGAAAGACTCTTAAGCATTTCAGACATCAGACTGCTTGTCTATAAATTAGGATGTGAGATAAAAATTTATCGGGCCGGGCGCGGTGGCTCACGCCTGTAATCCCAGCACTTTGGGAGGCCGAGGCGGGTGGATCACGAGGTCAAGAGATCGAGACCATCCTGTCAAAAAGGTGAAACCCAGCCTCTACTAAAAATACAAAAAATTAGCTGGGCATGGTGGTGCGTGCCTGTAATCCCAGCTACTCAGGAGGCTGAGGCAGGAGAATTGCCTGAACCCAGGAGGCAGAGGTTGCGGTGCGCCGAGATCGCGCCATTGCACTCCAGCCCGGGTAATAAAATCTGGGACTATGATCTCTGAAGCGTCAGTTTTTCAAGAATTATATCTTAATGGTGTTAACTTTGACTTCTTGATGTGGTGAGTACAATATAGTCCTGCATTGCATAATGACATTTTGGTCCTTGGTGGGCTGCATACACAATAGTAGTCCCAGAAAATTATAATGCCACATTTTGACTACATTGTTTCTATGTTTAGATACACAAATTCTTACTTGTGCTGAAATTGCCTGCAGTATTCAGTATAGTTACATGCTGTATTGGCTTGTAGCCTAGGAACGGTAAGCTCTATTATATAGCCTAGTTGTGTAGTGTGCTGTACCATACAGGTTTGTGTAAATACACTGTATCATATTCATATAATAACGAAATCACCATCATATATTTCTCAGGATGGATCCCTGTTGTTCAGCCATGCAGAACAGTATAATACTTTTTCATCATCTGTAAGCAGAAGAACAGAGTGAGAGATAAATTGGAGTAAATAGGCCTTAGAGCCTCCTCTTATAAAGAGCAGTTTATTTTGAGACTAGCAAATGATAAGATTTTAAAAATTAAAATATTGTGTTTAGGTGTCAAGGTATAAATTTATGTCAGTGAACCCCAAAAAACCAAGGTGTTTGTGTGTGTGTGTGTGTGTGTGTGTGTGTGTGTGTGTGCATGTGTGTGATCAAGTTTTGCTCTTGTCAACCAGGCTGCATTGCAATGGTGCAATCTCAGCTCACTGCAACCTCTGCCTCCTGGGTTTAAGCGATTCTCCTGCCTCATCCTTCCACGTAGCTGGGATAATAGGTGAATGCCACCATGCCCAGCTAACTTTTGTATTTTTAGTAGAGATGAGGTTTTACCATGTTGGCCAGGCTTGTCTTGAACTCCTGACCTCAGGTGATCTGCCTGCTTCAGCCTCCCAAAATGCTGGGATTATAAGCATGAGCCATAGTGCCCAGCCCCAAGAAACCAAGTTTTAATGCCACTCATTTATTAATTTGATTAATTAAATGAATATTTATTAAACATCTGCTATGTTCTGTGTATTGCTCTAAATTTTCTGAAAAGACTGAATCATTCATCATTATTTTCACAGTACCTAGAAATCTAAAGTGATATGGTTTGGGTGTGTGTCCCTACCTAAATCTCACGTCAAATTGTAATCCTCAGAGTTGGAGGTGAGGCCTGGTAGGAGGTGATTGGATCACAGAATGAATTTTCCTTTTGCTGCTCTCATGATGGTGAGTTCTCATGAGATCTGGTTGTTTAAAACTGTGTAGTACCTCCCCGTCTCTCCTTCCTCCTGCTTAGGCTATGTGAAGGTATGCCTGTTTTCCCTTCACCTTCTGCCACGATTGTCAGTGTCCTCAGACTTCCTCAGGCCATACTTCCTGTACAGCCTGTGAATCCATGAGCCAATTAGACCTTTTATTCTTTTTAAATTACTCAGCTTCAGGTATTTCTTTATAGCACTGTTTAGAATGTACTAACACGGAGAATTGATACCCAGCAGTGGGACATGCTATAAAGATGCCCAAAAATGTGGAAGTGACTTTGGAACTGGAAACCAGCAGAGGCTGGAAGAGTGTGGAGGGCTCAGAAGAAGACAGCAAGATGAGGGAAAATTTGGAATTTCTAGAGACTCACTGAATGGTCTTGCCCAAAATGGTGATAGTGATATGGATGGAGTT
Organism: Leontopithecus rosalia; assembly: GCA_028533165.1. NCBI lineage: Eukaryota > Metazoa > Chordata > Mammalia > Primates > Cebidae > Leontopithecus > Leontopithecus rosalia. The sequence continues at coordinate 4,632,664 of CM052657.1, read as the reverse complement.
GGCCAGGCTGATGAGGTCTCAGATGTAAATGAGGCCCTTGGACCCTAGAACAAATGTTCCTTTTGTTATGCATTAGCAAGGAAACTGGCAGCACTGTGCCTTGATCTAGTGATTTGTGGAAGTTTGAACTTGAGAGAGATGATTTAGTGTATCTGGCAGAAGAAATTTCTAAGCAACAAAGCCTTCAAGATTTGACCTGGCTGCTTCTAAAAGCCTACACTCACATATATGAACAAAGAAATGACCTGAAACTGAAACGTATATTTTAAAGGAAAGTAGAGCCGAAAAGCTTGGAAAATTTGCAGCTTGGCCATATGGTAGAAAAGAAAAACCCATTTTCATGGGGGGGATTAAAGCAGGCTATAGAAATTTATGTAACTAAAAGGAAGGGAAGTACTAATAGCCAATACAATGAGAAAAAAGGCCTTAAAGGCATTTTAGAGACCTTTGTATCTGCCTTTCTCGTCATAGGCACTGAGGCCTAGGAGGGACGAGTGAGTTTGTGGGTTAGGCCTGGCGCTGTACTGCCCTGCTCAACGTCAGGACACTGCTCCCTGCATCTTGGCTGCTCCAGCCAATGTTCAAAGGGACCCAGGTACTTGGGCTGCTGCTTCAGAGGGTGAAAGCTGTAAGCCTTGGTGGCTACCATGTGGTGTTAAGCCTGCAGGTGTGCAGAGTGTAAGAGATGAAGCCTGGGAGCCTTCACCTAGATTTCAGAAAATGTATGGCACAGCCTGGGTATCCAGGAAGAAGTCTGTTGCAGAAGTGGGGCCCTCATAGAGAACTTCTGCTAGTGCAGTGTGAAGGGAAAATGTGGGGTTGGAGTTGCCATGCAGAGTTCCTACTGGGGCACTACCTAGTGGAGCTGTGAGAAGAGAGCCACTGTCTTTCAGACCCCAGGATTATAGACCCACTAACAGCTTGCACTGTGTGCCAGGAAAAGTTGCAAGCTCTCAATGCCAGTCCTCGAGAGCAGCTGTTGGGGTTGATCCCTGAAAAGTCATGGGGCAGAGCTGCCCAAGGCCTAAAGAGCCCACCCCTTGTATCAGTGTCACCTGGATATGAGACATGGAGTCAAAGGAAATTATTGTGCAGCTTTAAGATTTAAAGACTGACCTGCTGCATGTTGGACTTGCATCGGGCCTGTAGCTCCTTTCTTTTGGCTAATTTCTCCCTTTTGGAAAGGGAGTATTTACTCAATGTCTGTACCCCCATCATGTCTCAGAAGTAGCTAAGTTTATTTTGATTTTACAGGCTCACAGGTGGAAGTGACTTACCTTGTCTCAGATGAGACTTTGGACTTGGACTTTTGGGGTAATACTGGAAGGAGTTAAGACTTTAGGGGACTCTTGGAAAGGCATGATTGGTTTTGAAATGTAAAGAGGAGGTGAGATTTGAGAGTGGCCAGAGGCAGAATAGTGTGTTTGGGTCTGTGTCCCTGCACAAATACTATGTCAAATTGTAATCCCCAGTGTTGGAGGTGGGCCCTGGTTGGAGGTGATTGAACCATGGGGACAGATTTTCTTCTTGCTGTTCTGGTGATAGTGAGTGGATCCTCAGATATTTGGTTGTTTAAAGTGTGTAGCACCTCCCCCTCCTTTCTCTTCCTGCTGCTGTGGCCACGTGAAGATGTGCCTGCTTCCCCTTCACCTTCTTCCACGATTGTAAATTTCCTGAGACATCCCGGCCCTCTTTCTGTACAGCCTGCAAAACCCTGAGCCAATTAAACCTCTTTTCTTTATAAATTACTCAGTTTCAGGTATTTCTTTAGAGCAGTGCAAGAACAGACTAATACATAGAGGATGTAGGATAGGGAAAAGGTGAAAAAATATCAAATAACATTTAAAAACCATTTCAGAATATTTCATTTATTCATGTCCATGCTAGTCCTCCCAACTGAGAAGATGTCTGATTTGCAAAGGTAGAGATTCAATTAAAGAAATAAAGATATTAATTTGAGGTTTTAAAATAGTAACAGCCAGCATTCAGTGAACTCTTTCTCCATACCACTCCTGGCTGGCTTGTTTTATCTATCTATCTATCTGTCTATCTTGCTGCTGCTCTTCTTCCTCCTCCTTTTATTTTCTTTTCCCTCTCTCCCTCTCTCCTTCTCTCTCTTTCCTTTCTTTTCTTTCTTTCTTTTTCTCTTTCTTTCTCCCTTCTTTTTTTTTTGACCTTTATTTTATTTTATTTTATTTTATTTTTTTTAATTTTTATTGCATTTTAGGTTTTGGGGTACATGTGCAGAACATGCAAGATAGTTGCATAGGTACACATGTGGCAGTGTGTTTTGCTG
>CM052657.1:4548980-4629868 GCA_028533165.1 Leontopithecus rosalia | reverse complement strand
TTCCTTCCTTCCTTCCTTCCTTCCTTCCTTCCTTCCTTCCCATACCAGTATTATTAGTTTCTATTTTACAAAAGATATCAAAATGCACAGTGGTTAGTCAAAGACTATACAATAAGTTTATGGTGGAGCTAGAACTTGAAGCTGGATGTAGTTGACTGTCTGCTGCACCACCTGTCCCCATGTTTCTGCTGTTCACAGCTCCATGCAGCTCAGCAAGAGTGAGGTGGAGCTGTAGGGGTCTTTGGTCCTCTGGTTCCACCTAGGAGCTATATGTTGATCCTCCCAGCATGACAATCTGCCAGTAATGACAGGTCTTACAAGAACCAACTGTTACTCGAAATAAAGGGCAGACTGTGGCATTCAAACACCTGTGCATGCAAGGCTTTGTCTTGTCATCAGCCGTGTCATCAACTAATGAAGCAGTGTTGCATAAATACTCGTGGCTACCTCACTACTTTTATAGCTCTGTCCTAAGCTTTTGCAATCAGCAGAAACCCACTTCTTCCGCAATAAACGCAGCAGCATTTTGGTCCCGCTTTGTTTTGATGTGATAACCAGCTCTGATGAAAGGATGCTCTACAGTTTTATGAAGACTTTCCAGTCTTCAGATCTGCAGGCAGTTGGTACAGAGATAAGACAAAATAAGATATAAAACAACTACTTTGCCATTAGGGCTAATGTCCAACTTACTCACATGCCTGCTTCTTTGCAATTCACTGTCTGTGATGCTCTGAAGACATCAGTATAAAAATAAACTTACCCACATGCAAAAAACAGGAAGCACAAACGTGATTCTTTTGTTGTACGCACATGATGTCTAGCCTGTAAAAGCAGAACCAATAATAACGTTGACATTAATTATTAGTGTTAAAATTTGTATTATTCTTTATTGCTTGTAAAGTAAACCATAGAATCAATACAAGCCTCCTGTGAGGTAAGGTCTATCCCATTTGTTTGAGGGAAGGCTCAGAGAAGTTAATTATTAACTCACTTAACCCATATGCGGAATTGGTTAGTGTCAGGATGAAAGAATTTGGAATCAGATCAACCTTTAATTCCATTTCTGCTGTTTTACTATCTGTGTGAAAATGTCCAGATTTCCTAGGCTCACTAATCTTAAATTTTCTTATCTGTGCATTGGTGCTAATCAAAGTATCTACCCAAAGGGCTGGAGTTAGAATTAAATAAGATAATTTATGTAAAGCACTAACCACAATATCTGTAGCATAGCTGTTGCTACAAATGGTGGTTGATATTGTAATGATAACATTATTACTGCTTTTTATCTTCTGTGCTGGGTGTTGTGGTAAGTGCTGATGTACAATAGTAAACGTTACAGTCTAGTGCATGTGCGTGAATATTCACAGCTAGTAGACAGAAGAGGCAACACACATTTTCTGTTTCTTAAGCCTTCAACCATTTTATTTTTAATTTCACCAATCTCTTTGCAGTGAAGAGAAGTGAGAAATTAAAAGAAATGTGAATAGAACCTTGTTAAGGTAATGCTAGCTTCTTGTCACTTGTTCAAAGTGAAAATGTCATCCCTGTATTCTTGTGTTCTGGGCAGAATTCCTTTATTTTTTTTCTTTAAGGTAGAAACCATTTTTATTTCCCAGCACATGAACCAAACCGCAATAAAGGTTGTTTGCACTGTGGCTGGCTGATCCTTTTTTTGTGGAGTCATCACAAATTTAGAATTTTCTCAGGCAGATATTGAAATCTAAATAGCAAAATTTATCAATGATATATTACAAAGACTATTCATCTTGAATAAGATACCATATTGCAAACTGTCTTGTTTAACAGGCATATGGAGTAGTTATGGTTTCCATAGAAACAAGACTAAATCCTTCCTTTAGTACAATCCTGGAGGTCTCAGTAGACCTGCAAAATATGCCATGAACTGTCAAAACACTGCTTCTGCTGACATATGGAGAGCAGCATTAGTTGCTCCATCAAGCTGTCCTCGTGTGGCACGGTGCACTGAAAATTTTACTTAAGATGCTAATTTTTACAGAGAAAATGCGCCTTCCTTGAATGTTCTAGTTCACCTTTTAATTGCAGTTTTCGAGAGGCCAGTAACCCAGAGAGTTAAATTCAGGCTGCTTTTACATATTGTGCATGCAACTTTTAATGGAAGAGTTGTTCAAATGCAGATTCACCTGCTCCAGTTTCTTCATAGTTGACTTGTCATTTCATAGTAATTATGCTTTACTCCAAGCCTACAAACTAACTCATGAAGTTGTTTTCATTTGCTAGGAGGAGGCAGTAAACCCTAAGGAATTTTAACCATTGCACTGCCACAAAGTCCTTGAACTTATTAATTCATGCTTCTTTCATTGTAAATAAGAATAAAGATATCAGTTGACTCATGTTACAGGAAAGCTCCAAAATACACAGAGAAGTCATTACAAGGTATACTAAAATTCAGACTTTAATATTCTGTTTTTAAACCGAGATAGAATGGATAATCAGTTGGAAATGGTCCGTTATTATGGACCAGAAATAATAAATTATGGATAGTGAGATGACAGTTGTAAGACCAGCTCTGATGGTAACTGAAGTGGGTACATAAGGAAGGTAGAGTGAAAATTAGCTACTGACAAAGCAAAAATGGGAACAGTGTATAATTTCAGTATAACTTTCAAAAGCTTGTTTGTATAATAGCCAATTCTGGACTTGGTCAATGACCTTTTGTCAATGAATAATTTGTACCCTATATTACTAATTTTTCTCTTTGCCTTTGACTATTTAGCTGCTCATTAGTGTCCCATTAAGTGTTGTTATTCTCGTTTTTCTGTTTATAAAAGTAGCACGTACATATCGCAAAAAGATATAGTAAAATTCAGTAATTTACAAAGAGTAAAGCAAAACTCGACCATAATCTCATTACTAAGAAACAAACATTGTTACCATCTTGGTCTGCTGTTTCTCAGAATTTGTGCATATACATTAACATAAATAGGTAAACTATAAAGACAGAAAAGAGATTTTACGTATTCTTCCATTTGTGACTATTTTCACTTAATACATACTGGATTTTTCACATCAATATATAAGGATATTTATTTTTAATGGCTAAATAACATTCCATTGATCTTGTCGTTCAGCAAGTAATCATTAGTTCTTATTATGTATCGGCTCTTCTGCGAGTCCTGAAGCACAGGGGTGAACACAAATAAAAAGTCTCTTCACTTATTTAACTACTCTTTTGTTAGAGGCTAATTTTGTTCCCCATCTTTAAATGGATTTTTGGTGTTTTCCAGAACACTTGATAACTGGCAAAGGAGTTGAGGAGAGGATAATATTATTTTGGAAAACTGGAGCAAAACCTCCAGAAGACCCTTTGCTACTTAGTGTGTTCAAATAAAATCCTTTCTTTCTGCATCTGTTATATCAACAAAAACAACAGCAGGCCCTTAATGAGTGCAGTCTAAATAAATTCCATATATTGGATCTAAATAAATTCCATATATTGGATCTTTTAATTCTCAAAAATTCCATATGAAGTAGATATAATTATTGGCAGTACTATTATACCCATTTTATAGCCAAGAAAATTGAGGTACAGAAAGGTTAAGTAACTTGCCCAAGGTCACAAAGAAAATAAATAGAAAGACTGGGATTTGAACACGGCAGCCTAATTCCAACACCTTTATCCTAGGCTACCTCTTGTTAATACTCAACTTAGCATATAAGTGTATTATTGAAGAATTGTATGAGTTGTAATTATTTTTCACATCTGACCTCTAAGAGTATAAGCTTCCTGAGGACAGAGGCCCTTTTATTAATTTTTATGTGACTCAAATAGTCAATGATTTATAAGGGGTATCCTGTAAAATTTTGAAGAGCAAATAAAAGAATACATGAATAAATGCCATTTGGAAATGTAACATATCTCTAAAGAAGGTAAGATTGTGTGGGGAACAGGTGTTCAGAAAATGTTATGAAAATACAAAATTGTTGCTATGAAAGCAAATCCTTTTCTACTGGTAGGAAGGCTCTCTATTCTAGGATCAGCTGCATACTGACCAGCATTAGACATATACTTCCACTCTACTTGAGTAAACATGACAAAATTCTAGATGTCAAATAATTCAGTCATCTGCATGTTATGTGTCTGTCTATTATCTAGGTATATGATGAAAGGCCTGTATTTGAAAATATCCAGATGTTTGGTGTCATATCAATTCAACAATTTTTACTGGCTAAAGTTATACTTTTCATCCTGAAATTTTCATTGATCATTGACACTACTTTTAAAACTTTTATTCAGAGATAACTAAGGGGCACATCAGTTTAAAAGACAGAGCAAAAGATCTAGCTGCTGGATGATGTTGAGTGCCTTTCCTTGAAGAATGAGTTTCTGTCCAAGGATGAAGGAGCTGACCTCTGAGTTCAGTTAAGGATAACTGGCTGTTGTTACTGATGGTTTTGTGCAACTCCGCTGGCTAAGTAGTTCTCCATGGGGCTGGTAGGGGCTTTAATTCGTTGAGGAGGATTTGTTTGTCACAATGATAGAGGTGGAGTGTCATCGGCATTGTAGAAATCTCAGCCAGGGACATTAGCTAGTCTTCACTATGTGGAAGAGCGAAACTCCGTCTCAAAAAAAAAAAACAAAAACGAAAACCTTTGCAGCAACATAGATGCAGTTGGAAGCCACAGTCCTAAGGAATTAATGTAGGAACAGATGGCTGAATACCATATACTGTCACTTGTAAGTGGGAACTAAGCACTGAGCACACAGGGACATCAATATGGGAAAAATAAACACTGTGGACTATTATAAGGGGAGGAAGGGAAGAGTGGGTTGAAAAACTACCTATTGGGCACTATGCTTGCTACCTGGGTGCTTGGGTGGTGGAAACTGTACCCTAATCTTTAGCATCACACAATATTCCCATATAACAAACCTGTACATTGACCTCTTGTATCTAAAGTAAAAGTTAATTAAAAATAAAACAGAAACACCTCAAGCCCTCCAACGTTTTAAGCCTAGACGATTTACATTTATCTGAGTAGCCACATTCTTCTAACTCTTGATTTATTATTGGGACAAAAATACCCTTAGAAGTAAAGCCCCTGAAAGCTCCTGGCAGGACAAGGTGTTATCAAGGGTCGTCTGGGAAGGGAAACTCAATAATACATTAAAATCCATCAAATTCTTGCTGAGATTAACTGCCACCTAGCAAGACATTGAGGGAAAAGGACATTAAAGCAGGTAAGTAGGAAAAGATCAGGAAAGGTTCCTGGGTAAACTTTGCTGGGGAGAGCAAGTGGAATCCATCAGGAAACTGCCTGAGGGCCCAAACTGTTGGTGGTTCGGGGCTGCTTAGAAGGTGGTAGAAAGACAGTGACCTACAAAGAGACTTAGACTCTCACACAGTAATAGTGGGAGACTTTAACACTTCACTGTCAATATTAGACAGATCGACGAGACAGAAAATTAACAAGGAAACCCAGGACTTGAACTCAGATCTGGACCAAGTCGACCTAATAGACATATACAGAACTCTCCACCCAAATCCATAGAATATACATTCTTCTCAGAACCACATCACACCTACTCTAAAATTGACCACATAATTGGAAGTAAATCATTCCTCAGAAAATGCAAAAGAATGGAAATCATAACGAACAGTCTCTCAGACTACAGAGCAATCAAATTAGAACTCAGGATTAAGAAACTCACACAGAACCACACAACTTCATGGAAATTGAACGGCTGGCTCCTGAATGTTGACTGGATAAACAATGAAATGAAGGCAGAAATAAAGATGTTCTTCGAAAGCAATGAGAACTAAGACACAATGTACCAGAATCTCTGGGACACATTTAAAGCAGTGTCTAGTGGGAAATTTATAGCAATAAATGCTCACATGAGAAGTGAGGAAAGATCTAAAATCAACACCCTATCACCAAAATGGAAACAGCTAGAGGAAAAAAAAAAACTCAAAAGCTAGCAGAAGACAAGAAATAACTAAGATCAGAGAAGAACTGAAGGAGATAGAGACACAAAAACCTTTCAAAAAATCAATAAATCCAGGAGGTGTTTTTTTGAAAAGATCAACAAAATAGATGGACTTCTTGCCAGATTAATAAAAAGGAAAAGAGGGAAGAAGCAAATAGATGCAATAAAAAACAATAAAGTGGATATCACCACCAAATCCACAGAAATACAAACCACCATCAGAGATTACTATAAACAACTCTATGCACATAAACCAGTAAACCTGGACGAAAGGAATAAATTCCGGGACACTTGCACCCTCCCAAGCCTAAACCAGGAAGAAGTTGAAACCCTGAATAGACCAATAACAAGGGCTGAAGTTGAGGCAGCGATTAATAACCTACCAACCAAAAAAGCCCAGGTCCAGATAGGTTCACAGCTGAATTCTACCAGACATACAAAGAGCTGGTACCATTCCTTCTGAAACTATCCCAAACAATCCAGAAAGAGGGAATCCTTCCCAAATCATTTTATGAGACCAACATCATCCTGATACCAAAACCCGGCAGAGACTCTACAAGAAAAGAAAACTTCAGGCCAACATCCATGATGAACATAGATGCAAAAATCTTCAGTAAAATACTGGCAAACCGATTGCAACAGCACATCAAAAAGCTTATCCATCACCATCAAGATTACATTTATAGACTTGTATACATTGAACCAGCCTGGCATCATCCCAGGGATGCTTTGCTTTGGGGGGACAATTTTCTGGTAGGCTTCCAGACCCTCTGTGCTGATTTTACATCCGTTAGGGGTTTCCTTGTTTGGATTACTGTTGCTGGCATTCCGACTTCAAAAGGGGCATTGACCCACTTTGACACCCCTTGTGTCCAAGTGGCTGGTTCAACATATTCAAGTCTTAAACATAATCCACCACATAAACAGAACCAAAAACAAAAAACAGATGATTATCTCAATTGATGCAGAGAAGGCCTTCGATAAAATTCAGCATCCCTTTATGCCAAAAACCCTCACAAGGAGCCACATGTTAATCACCAAGACAATAAAAAAAAAAACTCAATAAACTAGGTATCCATGGAGTATATCTCAAAATAATAAAAGCTATTTACAAAAAACCCACAGCCAATATCGTAGTGAATGGGCAGAAACAAAGCATTCCCTTTGAAATCTGGCACATATGAAGACACATGCACGTGTATGCTCACTGCAGCACTGTATACAATAGTAAAGACCTGGAACCAACCCAAATGCCCATTGATGATGGATTAGACAAGGAAAACGTGGCACACATACAGCATGAAATACTATGCAGCCATAAAAAATGACGAGTTCATGTCCTTTGTAGGGACATGCATCCATGTCCCTACATCTGGAACCATCATTCTCAGCCAACTGACACAACAGAAAAATCAAACACCGCATGTTCTCACTCATAGGTGGGTGTTGAACAATGAGAACACATGGATACAGGGAGGGGAGCATCACACACTGGGGTCTGTTTGGGGGCTAGGGAAAGGACAATGGGAGTGGGTAGGTTGGGGAGAGATAACATGGGGAGAAATGCCAGATATAGGTGATGGGGGGATGGAGGCAGCAAACCAACTTGCCATGTATGTGCCTATGCAACAACCCTGCATGATCTGCACATGTACCCCAGAATCTAAAGTATAATTTAAAAAAAGACAGTGACAAAGAGGGTCATAGAGGGTTTAGCAGTAAATTTCTTCAGTGCGTGGTACTGCCCAGCACAATGCATAAAGCATAGTAAGCCAATACCACATATTGGTTAATTTCCTTCCCTCACAACTTCTAGGATGGGCTTGTCCTGCAGCGTCCAGAGTAGCTTCCCAGGGCTTGATTTGGTTGGACTAAGATGAGCTTTGTGTTTTTGATCCTTTTGTTTGATCAGTTCTCTGACTCAGTGTTGTGTTAGTGTCTCCCCTTTCCCTATTGGACACTCCATACGTTTTGGCCTCAATCCAGGACTACTCTAGCACCTCTCTGGTTTTGTGTGTGTGTGTGTGTGTGTGTGTGTGTGTGTGTGTGTGTGTGTGTGTGTGTGTGTGTTTGTGGCTGTAAGACTGTGTGCGATATCATCCTCCCTGTCATCCTGCTCTCTCCTTCCATGAGTTCCTGTGTCAGGAAACATACACTATTCTTATAATTAATGCACTGAGCTTCATACCTATGATGTAGAGCCTAGTTTTATATTAAACAGTCTCAAATATTATCAGATTATTCCATCCCAAGTAATCCAATCTTGCAAAAAGTTTTGTTTTTGAAACTAGAGTATAAAGACAAGCTGCCTTCCTTAAGAATTGCATTTCAGAAGCCTCAAAATTTTGCTTTGGGAGGACAATTTCCTGGTAGGCTTCCAGACCCGCTGTGCTAATTTTACATCCATTAGGGGTTTCCTTGTTTGGATTACTGTTGCTGACATTCCTACTTCAAAAGGGGCGTTGACCCACTTTGACACCCCTTGTCAGATGTGGACAGAGATCTTTCTGAAAATAGCTTTACAATGGCTGAGTTGAATGTTCACGCTCACTGTATTAAATTATTTGTGATGACAACAGGAAATAATGAGTTTAAAATTTCATCTTTAGTGGCATCTTCACAAAATATTGCTTTACTATTTTTGTCAATGTAGTCTGCAGAATGGGTCTGCAGGTTACTTACAACCATGAAAATGGCTTCTCTGACTGAGAATCTAGGTTCTGCAACTCTGATGTATAATGTGAGTGTTTTGTGCTCTCTTCATAGGCTTCTATTTCTTCCTTATCCTAGGTCATGTTTTAGTCACAGGAAAGAAAATTTTAAATGTTTCAGGGAGATTTCATCTCAGAGATGGAGCTGAAAATGAAATCTTCCTTGCTTGAAAGATGTGGAAGCCATAGTGGAAGCAGTGCCACCACATTCTGCCATGCTTCCTTAGATCAGAGCTTCTATTTAAACACTTCATACCCAGTATTGTGAGAACTACCCTTTCAAAACTTATGTTTTCTAGGAGTTTGTACCTCTAGTGTACATATCTTACCCTTTTATAGAACTTTTGATTTCTTTAAACACTTTTCCAAAAGTTTGCTCTGTTCCTGTTGAAAAATCCCAGTCTCCCTTGCTTTGTTAGGCCAACAGGAAAAGAAATTTTTCTAATCATGTCACCCAGTCAGTTCTATATCCCATATTCTAAGAAATTCTTGGGGGGAATCCCTTAAAAGCTATTGTATTCATTGTTAGAAAAATTATTTTTCTCTATTTTCCCTCTACCTCCATACCCTTATTGTCCCATTCCTTTTGAGAATAGGAGTTGGGGTCATAATCTATATGCTTTGGATGCTATCTGTATTTTAAATATAATAGTATATTTGGAGTAAAAAAGCAAAACTGTAGGACTCTTTTGGAGAAAGATTTATTTACCTTTCAATTTTCACCATGCTGAAAAATATAATGTAGCTAATTTAAGAACTCCTATGTAGATGGGCTTATACTCCTTCTTTTAGAGGTAAATAATGCACAAGACCTGTCCAAGTGTACCCAAGCTTGAGTCTCACCTTGATTAATGCTAGCTGTACCCCTATGAACCTAGACACCATGCCAGAGTGCCTAAAGTCCCCAGAAACAAGCTCACCTGTGAACTGTGCCAGCCAGCCCACTCAGAATCTCTCGATGGTGTGACTGCTAAAGGGCTTTCCCTGCTTAACTTGCCTGTAATGATTGAACAGGGTATCTGTTTCTTCATATGCACAGACACCAACACAAGGTCACAAGGATTATGAATCATCAGGGAAACATCACCACCAAGGGAAAAAATGAAGTTCAATAACCAACCCTAAGAAATGGAGATCTATGAACTACTTAACAATTTAAAATGATCATTTTAAAGAAGCTCAGTGAGCTACAACAGAATACAGATAGACGATTAAATGGAATCAGGAAAACAATATATGAACTTCAACAAAGAGAAACTATAAAAAGAACCAAATAGAAATTCTGGAACTGAAAACCAGAATGGCTCATTAGAAAAAATTCCATAGAGAACTTCAGTAGCAGACCTGATTAAGCAAAAGAAATAATTAGTGAGTTGGAAGACAGTCATTTGAAATTACCCAGTCAGAGGAACAAAAAGAATGACTAAGAGTGAAGAAAGTCTATAGGACCTATGGGCTACATCAAGGAAGCCAATATATGCATTATGGAAATTTTAGAAGAAGCAGAGAAAGGAGGATGGGGACAGAAATATTATACACAGAAATAATAAAAGAAAACTTCCAAAATTTGGATAGGGAAATGAAGCACATTATAATCAAATTCTCAGTGGTCAAAGACAAAGAAATTTAGAAACAGCAAGACAGAAGTGACTCACAAGATACAAGGGAACCATTATGAAACTACAGTAAATTCCTCAGTAGAAAGCTTGCAAGCTTGGAGAGAGTGGCATGACATGTCAAAATTCTGAAGAAAAAAATTTTGCCAACCAAGAATACCAGACTTAGCAAAGCTATCCTTCGGAAGTAAAGGAGACATGAGGACTTCACCAGACAAAAGCTGAGGGAGTTCATCACCACTAGACCTTTCTTAAAAGAAATTCTAAAGGTAGTTCTTCAAGTTGAAACAAAAGAACACTAATAGCATGAAAATATATGAAGGTATAAATGTCACTGTAAAGGTGAGAATATTATCAAATACAGAATACTCTAGTGCTGTAATGGTAATATAAAAGTTAAAGATCAAAAGTATTAAACATAACACAATAACTATAATAATTTGTTAATGGATTCACAATATCAAAATATATAAATGATGACATCAATAACATAAAATGCAGGAAAAAGTTATAGTGTTTTTTCATGAGTTAAGTTCTTACTAGCTCAGTAGAGATGATTATAACTATAAGATGTTTTGTGTTTTCTCATGGTAAAGAGAAAAATGTAGTAGATTCACAAAAGATGAAGAGAAAGAGAATGGAATCAATACATACCACTATGTAAAGCTCATGAATCACAATGGAAGGCAGCAAGAGGAAGAAAGGAATCTTTTCAAGCACACACAGAATATTCTTCAGGATAGACCAGGGGTTAAGCCATGAGAAAAGTCTTAACAAATTTAAAAAGACTAAAATTATATCAAGTATCTTTGGTGACCACAATATTATGAAGCTAGAAATCAAAACTAGGCAAAAATTGGAAAATTAACAAATACGTGGAAACTAAAAAACACAATGCTGAATAACCAATGGGTGAAAGAAAAAAATTAAAAAAAAATAAAATCTCTTGGCACATGATGTCAGCTTTTTTTTATGTGTCAGCTTCACTGGGTTAAGGGATACTTAGATAGGTGGTGAGATGTTATTTAAGTATGTGTGAGGATAATTCTGGAAGAAATTCGCATTTGAACCCACAGACTGAATAAAGAAAATCTGCCCTTATGAATGTGGGCCACCACTATCCAATCCACTGAAGGACCACCTGAATAGAACAACCAACCACCTGAGTAGAACACCAAAGTGGAGGAAGGGAAACTTTGCTCTCTCTTCTTGAGCTGGAAAATATTCTTTGCCCTCAGGCATTGGAACTATGGGTTCTTAGACCTTCAGACTGTGGGCTTGAATCAGTGCCCTCCCCACTGCATATTTTCTAGACTTTGAATTTCACCACCAGCCTTTTTTTGTCTCTAGCTTACGGATAGCGTATTATGGGACTTCCTGACCTGCATAATAACATGAGTCCATTACCATAACATCTCCTCCTATATCTCTCTGTATATCATATTAGTTCATTTTCTCTGAAAATCCCTAATTAATACATGAGACCCAAAATATAAAAGCAACATACTAAATTTATGGAATGTTCAAAAGTAGTTCTAAGGCATTTTATTCCATTAAACACTTAAGTGAATAAAAAAATGAAAGCTCTTAAGAGCCTAAATTTACATCTCAAGGAACTAGAAAAGGAAGCCCCAAATTAGTAGAAGAAAGGATATAATACATATAATAAAGATCAATACAGAGATAAATGAAAAAGAGACTAAAGAGTCATAGTAAAGAAAAAACTAGTAGTTGTTTTCTTTAAAAAGATAAAATCAACAAACCTTTATATTAACTAAAAAAAGGAGGAAAGAAAAATAAAATCAGAAATGAAAGAGGAGATATTACATTGATTCCAAGACTCTGGTGAAGATTTCCCGGGCATTTTTTGCTAAAGCTTTGGCTACCTTCCTCGGAATACCACTGTCTTAAAGAGTTACCTGAATTTTCACGTTCATTGAAGCATTATTCACAATATCCAAGATGTGGTATCAACCTAAGTGACCATCAATAGATGAATGGGTACAGAAAATATGGAACATATTACACAATGAAATACTGTTCAGCCTTAGGAAAGGAGATTCAGTTATTTGAAACGACATGGATCAACCTGGGGGATACTCTGTTAAGTAAGCCAGGCACAGAAGGACTGACGCCTCATGATGTCACTTAGATGTAGATTCTAAGAAAGACTCACAGAGGAAAAGAGTCGAATGGGGGTTACCCGAGGCTGGTGGGGTTGGGGGAGATTGCAGAGATGTAGGTTAGGGGAGCAAAATGTCATTTAGACGGGAGAAGTAAGTTCCGGAGACCTGCTGTGCAACATGACACTGTAGCTGATAACTGCACTCTTTACATATATATAACAATATATACTACCTTACGTATGCTATATACAATCTAAAATCCTGTAAAATTACAATTGCTAAGAGAATATATTTACGTGTTCTCACCAAAAAAAAGTATGTGAGATAATACATATATTAATTAACTTGATTTGGCCATCCCACAATATACATCTTTCAAAATATCATGTGGTACTCCATAAATATATAATTTCTATTTGTCAGTTAAATAGTAACAATTTTAATGAAGAAAATCCTGTGATTTGTGACAGTGGTTAAACCTGGATGACGTTATGCTAAATGAAATAAACTAAGAACAAATACTGCATGATCTCACTTATATGTGGAATCTAAAAGAGTTGATCTCATGGAATTGGAGATAGAATCCTGTGTGCAGGGGCTGGGGGAATGGGGAAAACGGGGCTATGTTAGTCAAAGGTACAAAGTTGCAGTCATGTAAGATGAATAAATCTGCAGATATACTGTTCAGCAGGGTGACTATAGTTAATAATCCTACAATATATACTTAAAATTTGCAAATAGAATAGATCTTAAATATTATTAGCTCATATAAATACATAATAAATTAGCTTTAGCCCACATAAAGCCCACTTAAATATTATTAGCCCAAATAAATATACCCAAAGGTAGTTATGTGAGGTGATTAATACGTTAGCTAGCTTGTGGTAATGATTTACAATGTACAGATGTATCAAAACATCACATATACTTTAAATATAATTTCTATTTGTCAATTATAACACAATAAAGCTGGGAAAATAATTAAAAATAAAAACAACACATATGGATAATCTTAGACTCCTTTTTTGGTATGATTGCCCACTTCATTCCTGTTTTTTTGGAGACATCTTGGCAGGAATAGACAGTTTTATTATTAGGGAGTGAAGCAATTCTAGAGAGCCCTGTGAAACCTGCTTTTAGAGAATGGAAATTCCTTTTCTTTTATCAGTTATTAATTATTATTTCAACAGATCTGAATTTTTCAAGTGCTCGATTTTGCTTTACATTGTAAAAATACTAATTTTTTGTTCTTTTGATGTGGTGGGCGGTTGTACACAAAATGAAAGGCAAAAAGATAACCTAGGTGGGGCATGCTTATCCAAAAGGGTTAGACATTCAAATTTGTTGATAAAAGAATGGAGAGAAAAACCACTTGGCTTTGTTCCACAATCATGGAAAAACCTGGCATTATACCAAATCTCTCTGGATGTCATTTACTTTTTTTTTTAACTTGTAAGAAACGGTCTGAAGGAGTAACATATTATACACCAAAAAATAGAAATAGAAAAGGCAAGTGAAATACTACTCAACACAACAGCATTCCACGTGGGTTATGTGAACTTGTCTTCGGGTTCGCAGAGTCTGTCAGCTACGCTCTCACCATCTGGTACTGCTGAGCAAGATCAAACCTGGGCCAGTGCTAACATTACACAACCAGCACTAGCCAAAGAGGCAGGTTGGATATTACATTTTTTGAGCAGAGAAAATTGGCACAATTGTTTGAGTTCAGAGAGGTGTTACTCCTTTGTGAGGAGTTTCTGCTTACTGATCTAAGCTCTACAGGGTTACACAGGGCTTCATACTTAACATTTTGGCTTCAGCCATCACAGTACTTTTCTTCTTGTCTGCTCTCTGTACTGAGCTCTTATGAAATATTTGGTTTGAAGAAAAAATTTTCTGCTCTTAGAATAGGCATGTATCCCACTGCTTTATGAATGGCCATATATTTAAAAATAGCATGTAAGTTAATTTATTTTTTGAAAATGAAACACTTTTAAATTGAAGAAGGGAGCTCAGTTTTTTAAATATAACCTCTTCCACTAATTCTTCTAAGATTACTTTTCTTTTATATGCCTAATGGTGATTGCTAATTTGTTTCTGAAAAATCCAAAAATTTAAAAAAATGTTAAGTCCGCCTAAAGGAGAGTGTGTTTATACAGTCACAGAGGAATCATGTCTGTCTCCAGTTTATCTTCCTTCCCGCAGTCTCCGTATTTGTCCGTAGCTCCGTGCCTTTACTTATAGTCTGTTTGCTCAAATGCTGACTCGTTTCCTCTTAGTCTTTTCAAACTCATCTTTTCTTTAAGGTCCAGCCAAAAGTTCACTCCTTCAACAAATTTCTCTCTGCAGACCGACAGACACTTCATTTTCGTGATGTTTATTTTGTCATGGAATGAACAGTGGGCATGTGTTCTTAAGCATCTGTTTGTAACTGGTAGTATATTATGTCGTTATTGACTATTCAGCATCTCCACCTGTGCAGTGAAGAGAGTGGAATGAGTCGAACAGCGAAAGGAATTTGTTATGAGGGAGCATCTGCTTAATTCTGGGCGGTGTATTAGACGCGTGCCTATGCATTATCTCATGATGCATTGATTAAGTTTGTGGACTCTAGAGTTAGACTCAGTTTAAAATGTAGCTCCTTTGCATGTCAGCTGTGTGGTCTTGGACAAGCTTTTCTGTGTTTCAGTTATTATTTCATATGTAAACTGAGGGTAAAATAACCTCATTTGGTTAATGTGAGGATTAAATTAGATTGTCCATGTCAAAGACTTATAGTACCTGAAACATTGGAAACCCTCCATACATGTTAAATATTTCTATTAAAGACTTATGCTCTGACATAGCCTTTTTTCCATGTTGCAGGTGAAAAACCCACGCTTGACAGATTAGAGAAATTGCATGAAGTTATGTTCATCTGTGGTAGAGCCAGCATTGACAAACACACATGCTTTATTCCAGAGCCCAATCTCTTTTATATTTTTTTATTTCTTATATGGGGTCTCGCTCTGCTGCCCAGACTGGAGTGCAGTGGTGTGATCTCGGCTCACTGCAACCTCTGCCTCCCAAGCTCAAGCGATTCTCCTGCCTCAGCCTCCTGAGTAGCTGGGATTACAGATGGGTGCCACCATGCCTGGCTATGTTTTTGTGTTTTAGTAGAGACGGGGTTTCACCATGTTATCAGGCTGGTCTCAAACTCCTGACCTCAAGCTTCCCAAAGTGTTAGGATTACAGGCATAAGCCACCATGCCTGGCCCCAAGTTCATTTTAATAACCATATTGTTTTGCTTTAGATTTGTATAGATTTACTCATGTCATCCTACCTCATTACATGACTTCTGCACTACTTAAATTAGCCAGCTTAATGGTGCAAACTGATAAACGTCAGCAAATATATGTCAATTACATGGGATCATAAATGTTAAAGCACCTGGCAAATAGCTTAAAACTTAATATATTTTGGTGGTGCCAGCTACTGGGGAGGCTGAGGCAGGAGAATTGCTTGAACCCAGGAGGCAGAGCTTGCAGTGAGCTGAGATTGCACCACAACACTCCAGCCTGGTGCTTGGCAACAGAGCAAGACTGTCTCAAGAAAAAAAAAAAAAAAACCAAAACAACATATTTGATACTATTACATACCCTCAGTGGGAAAGGTCACAAAAGCATGATGAATCTGCAATGGCAGGAACACCTCTTCAGTTATGAGTAGTACAACGGGAAAATTTAGACAAGTAGTTTTTAGAGTGAGATCAGGGGCAGGGGATGTTGAATTATAAAAGGATGGTAGGTCAGTGGTTTTCATGTATTATTAGGCATGGAATACTTTTTGGTTGAATTAAATCATATAAGTTCAATCATTGATAACAAAGGTCGAGGTGAAGTTCTTCTGATTGGAACCGATGGAGGGACCACATCATCTCTGGCTTTTGGTCGCTCCCTTCATCCCTGTGGTACCTCCTCAGAACCTTAAGTGGCTTTAAGAAGTGATCCTGCCTTTCATTTTTTACAGTGAAGTAAATAAAGAGAGGTGAAGTGATTGGTCCAAGATCACAAGCCCAGAGCTCAAGAATTTGATTCTTTCATTCTGCCATAGTGCCTCAAGGAGACACCTGGTCACCTCTTCTACTTTTCCTTGTCTACGTTTTTGTGACTATTTCTTACAATTGGCATAATGGAGAACAAAAAGCTACTGCTCTCATATCCTAGGTAAGATAGTGCAAACGCAACCACCCACGTAACTCAGAAACCATGTTCTTTGAATTGTTTGGAGGCAGTGAATTACCACTGCAAAAGTTTCCAGAGGAGACCAAATTTTTAGCATCTTTCATTTGAATAATTACATGAAAAGAAAAAGGATAAAATGAATATTTTAGTGTCTTTCAAGTAACATAATGCATTGCAAAGATTTTTAGCTTAAAGTGATTGGAATAATAAAGGTGGCTGAACTCAGATTTTCAGGGGTCTAATTCCGAGAACGGCACTTCACATCAGTCAGCTCTCTTTCATGTCTCTAGTGTAGGAGTTTTAAGGATATACGATGCCTTTTTTAAATTTACATAATTTTGACCTTTATTTTAGATTCAAGGGGCACATGTACTGGTTTGTTACCTGGATATATTGCATGATGCTGAGGTTTGGGGTATGAATGATGCTGTCGTCCAGGTAGTGAGCATAGCACCCAATGAGTAGTTTTTCGGCCTCCTTTTCCCTCCCTCCCTTCCTCTTCTGGTAGTCCCAAGGGTCTGTTCTTATCTCTATGTTCATGAGTACCTAATGTTTAGCTCCCACTTAGAAGTGAGAACGTGCAATATTTTGTTTTCTGTGCCTGTTAATTCACTTCGTATAATGGCCTCCAGTTGCATGCATGCTGCTTCAAAAGATTTCATTCTTTTCATGGCTGCATAGTATTCCACGGTGTGTGTGTGTGTGTGTGTGTGTGTGTGTATGTATATATTCACCACATTTTTTTCTTTAATCCACCTTTGATGAGCACCTAGGTTGATTTCATGTTTTTGCTATTTTGAATAGTGCTGAAATAAACAAATGAGTGCAAGTGTCTTTTTGGAAGAATGATTTATTTTCTTTTGGATATGTACTGATAATAAGATTGCTGGCTCAAAGTGTAGTTCTGTCTGAAATTCTTTTAGTTATTTTCAAACTGTTTTCCACAGTGCTTGAACTAATTTACATTCCCACCAACAATGTATAAGTGTTCCCTTTTCTTTGCAGCCTTGCCAGTTTTTTGATGTTTGATAATAACCATTCTGACTAGTGTGAGATGGTATCTCATTGCAGTTTGAATTTGCACTGATAGACAATGTCTTCAAGGGAAAATATAATATGTGGAATAAAGCTGCAGCCTGGAAAACCCTGTGACATCAGGGAAACAATCAGATAAATTGGAATTCATTCAACTCCATCAATAAATGATTCATTTATATTCAACTGGGTTGGGATGAGAGGTGATATAAATGTACGCCATTGAAATGGTGTATATGAAACCGACATATTAGGAATAACTACCAGGAACCTAGCACCAGGAATCTGAAAATGAACAGAGTCATGGTTTGGCTTTTGTACTCAAAAAGGGGCTCAGTCTCAGTGATAGGGTTTGGATTTGTATCCTCACCCAAATCTCATGATGAATCGTAATCCCCAGCGTTGGAGGAGGGGCCTGGTGGGAGGTGATTGGATCTTGGGGTGGATTCCCTTCTTGCTGTTCTCCTGATGGTGAGTTCTTATAAGATCTTGTTTAAAGTGTGTAGCATACCCCTCCTCCTTCCTCTAGCTCTGACCATGTGAAGATTTGCCTTCTTTTCCTTTGCATTTTGCCAATGTTTGTACAGTACCTGAGGCCTCACCAGCCATGTTTCCTCTACAGCATGAGGAACAAGGAGCCAAGTAAACCTCTTTTTTTTGTGGATTGCCCAGTCTCAGTTGCTTCAACATAGCAGTGCTAGAGTGGACTAATATACTCAGATTACTTGTGCTAATCTCACATTTTGCACACGTTAGATGAGCTGTTTTGTGGTTTAAACTGATGCTAAGGAAGGAGGTTCAGGTTTTTAGGAGAGGTTGTGGACTTGCACAGCGTCCCAGAAGGACAATGTGGAAATGCAGGTGGGAAGAGTAAGGGATCTTGATTTAGAGGACTGGGCTAATCTCTTCTTGCTTGTATGACTTTGGACAACATGCCTAGATTTTATGGGCCTTAGTTATCTTGTCTGTAAATTGGAACCTGTACTAATATTCATTTTTGTGTTACCGTGGAGACTAATTAGATTATGAATACTGAAGTGCCTTGTAAACTCTTTTAATACAAACATCATTTGGGACCTTTCCAACCTTGCTTCTCAATGGCTCTTCTTCGCTGGAGCATTGACCCAGATATGTCATGAAATGTAGTGAAATGTCTTTGTGAATTGCTCCCAAAATAATTGACTGGCACCAAACATTTCATGTGGTCATGAAGGGGGTCAGATCAACCTCTGACCATTTTAATGTGTATCTCTCTGTCCTAGATTTCTTCCAGGAGCTTCCACTCTTTTGTCATCTGTTACATAAAATATCTCCTCATTTTGAGAAGCGTAGGTGCCAAGACAACTCTAGGGTCCTGGGATTCAGCTTCCCTTCCAAGTGCTTTTCAATAAGTTTTTCCAATAATATATCTTTCTTCATCAGCTAAATTCAGCCTCTAACACTACAAAGTATTAAAACACATTTTATTGTTTTGTGCTATTACAATTTTTTAATTGTGTTAAAAATACATAATATAAAATTTACCATCTTAACTATTTTTAAGTGCATAGTTTAGTAGTGTTGAGTATATCCACATCGGAGATGTTTCACAACATCTGAGACTGGGTAATTCACACAAAAAAGGAGGTTCAATTGGCTCATGGTTCTTCACGCTGTCGAGGAAGCAGGGCTGGGAGTCCTCAGGTAATGTACAACCATTGGCAAAAGGCAAAGGAGAAGCAGGCACATCTTCACACGGCCAGAGCTAGAGGAAGGAGGAAGGAGGAAGGGATGTGCTACATACTTTTGAACAAGATCTCGTGAGAACTCGCTATCAGGATCTTGTGAGAACTCTCTAACGTTCTTGTGAAACGTCTCCAGAACTTTTTCATCAAAGCCATTAAACCACAGCTCCCCTTTTCCTCCTCCCCCATTATAATTATTTGAAAAATGTTTTAGGATAACAGCAATGCTTACCTGGGGTTGCTCTTTGAATAAAGATAATGTGATAAAGCAGGTAATGTTAAAATATTTTTAGGAAGATGGAAAAAATGGTCAAGTAGTAATTTGAATGAATGAATGAATGAGTAATGAAGGAAAGATAATTATTCTTAGTTTGGTCAGTGCTCTTCCTAGAAAGAAATGTGAGTGTGAGGTCAAATGTATCCTGAAACACAGGTAATTTTAGAAAGCACAAATCAATCTGGAACCAAATCTTAATGTTATATCCAACTAATAACTGACCTGTGATGAATTTTCCAGTTCCACATTCATCTTTTCTTCAGACTCAGATAATCTTTGCAGGAATCAAATGATCCTAAAATTTTTAAATTAGAATTTTTTTAGCTGCAAAAGAAATTTACTTCAAAGAAAGGTAACTAAAAGAACTTGAGTATCTTGAGAGGCTTTTTCTATGTAATGACTCAGATGCCACCTAATAGAACCATATTTTATATGGGTCATAGGCTTATGTTTTCTGTAGGAGAGACATTCTCTCTCAGCTCCCTATAAACTTTTGGTAAATAACTGTCATTGGCTATACGTGGGTCATGAATCTGCCCCTGGGCCTGTCTTGAAGCGTGGTGTACTTTGATTGAACAGCCTGGGTCATATGACTTCTCTTACGGTGAGGGAGGAAGGACCATGTGATTGATAATTCCATCAGGTGAGGACTAAAACAGCAGATGTAAACTATAGGGCTTTTCTTTTTTCAAGTCAGTCTCTGGCTGGAGAGGAACCACAAGGGCCCAAATCCCTAGAAATTCTGCTCAAGTGCCTGGATGCTGACGTATTCCCTAGCTTGCTTTGTGAAGATCACCAGCTCTGTTTTAATTTTACCAAAACCTATGATGAGCCTTTGAAAGATAATTATGTTAATAGATGATGATGACAAATACTATTATTTATAAATTTGAGTCTCTGTTTTAAACACATCAATGGCAATGTTTCACTGATTTGGGAAACTAGTTTTGTGGTGTCCCTAAAATTTTATGGCATTAGGCCAGGCGTGGTGATCCCAGAACTTTGGGAGGCCGAGGCAGGTGGATCACAAGGTCAAGAGATCGAGACCATCCTGGTCAACAAGGTGAAACCCCGTCTCTACTAAAAATACAAAAATTAGCTGGGCATGGTGGCGCGTGCCTGTAGTCCCAGCTACTTGGGAGGCTGAGGCAGGAGAATTGCCTGAACCCAGGAGGCGGAGGTTGCGGTGAGCCGAGATCATGCCATTGCACTCCAGTCTGGGTAACAACAGCGAAACTCCATCTCAAAAAAAAAAATTATGGCATTAGTACCTAAAATTGTCTCTTGAATCATCTACACTTATGAGAAAGATATAGGTTTGAAAAAACACTGCGGTGGCTCACACCTGTAATCCCAGCACTTTGGGAGGCCGAGGCAGACAACTCACCAGAGGTCAGGAGTTTGAGACCATGGTGAAACCTCGTCTTTATTAAAAATACAAAAAAATTAGCCTGATGTGGTGGTGTGAGCCTGTCATTCCAACTACTTGAAAGGCTGAGGCTGGACAATCTCTTGAACCTGAGAGGTGGAGGTTGCAGTAAACCAAGAATGCACCATTGCACTCCAACCTGGGCAGCTGAGCAAGACTACGTCTCAAAAAAAACAAACAAACAACAAAAAAAAAAAAAAGAAAAAAAGATCTTTGATTTGTGGCTCTAGCCATATCCGGAAAACTTTAAAAATATTCTCTAAATTCTCCGAGCCTGTCCTACTGTGACTCTGAGGTCTAATAAGTGTTACCTCTCACACCTGATCCCCAATCCAGTAGCTCAGACAGTTAGAGCCTCAGCAGGTAGGATCAATTATATCTTTTTTTTTTTGACAGAGTCTTGCTCTGTCACCCAGGGTGGAGTGTAGTGGCATGATCTTGTCTCACTACAACCTCTGCCTCCTGGGTTGAAGCCATCCTCCTATATCAGCCTCTACAGGCGCCTGCCACCATACCCAGCTAACGTTTGGAGATTGGGTTTCTCCATGTTGGCCAGGCTGGTCTCCAACTCCTGGCCTCAAGTGATCTGCCTGCCTTGGCCTCCCAGAGTGCTGGGATTGAGTGTGAGCCACCATGCCAGGCCTGTGTTTCATAGCGTTAGGCTTGGCTCTGACATCGGAATTCAGTTTTTCAGTTTTTTCTTTTCCAATGGGCCTATTAGAAAGTCAAGGTTAGTTACCTGGATGGCCAATTAATCCAACTGTGGAGGTCCACGCTGCTTAGCCCATTTCCATGCAGTTGCATCTGAAGTGAAGTAGTTAATGAGCTTCTTCTAGCTACCTAGATACAGACCTGGGGAAGTCGAGCTTTGGTAGAAATGATGGTAGGAAATTATGTATATTTGCCATGATGAAGGGAAGAATATAGTCTTTGGGTATAATCAATCATAATCCTAATCACAAGGGTGCATGTAGAGGGATTTTCACTGAGACATATTTTTTAATAGTCAAAGCTTAAAAATAATTAAACTCTCCAATGAGAGAAGATTTTCTCAATAACTTATGGTAGTATTCACACCACAAAGTCATGGATATAAGTAAAAAAATTAAAAATGAGGAAGCAGACACGTTTATGTATATATTCATCAATATGTATGATCAGGGTCGTTTATTAACTGATAGCTAATAAGTTGTTATGTACAGCATAATTTCATTATTTATAAAAATAAATGAGTATTATTTGTGTGTATTTTTAGAGATTAGAGGTGAGAATTTGGTATTGCTGTAATGGTATTATGGTAAGGGATGCAGGGCTATGAAGATTCTGTTATGCTGATCATGTGTCTTTCTCAGGGTGTTGCCAAGCAAGCTAGTGATACTCAAGAAATGATGAGACGGTATTGTTTATTAGTAACTGGATGAACACCTAGTTCACCTGTGAGCGTTCTGTTAAAAGATGGATAGGAGGCCGGGCGCGGTGGCTCACGCCTGTAATCCCAGCACTTTGGGAGGCCGAGGCGGGTGGATCACGAGGTCAGGAGATCGAGACCATCCTGGTCAACATGGTGAAACCCCGTCTCTACTAAAAATACAAAAAATTAGCTGGGCATGGTGGCGCGTGCCTGTAATCCCAGCTACTCGGGAGGCTGAGGCAGGAGAATTGCCTGAACCCAGGAGGTGGAGGTTGTGGTGAGCCGAGATCGCGCCATTGCACTCCAGCCTGGGTAACAAGAACAAAACTCCGTCTCAAAAAAAAAGAAAAGATGGATAGGAGAACATGGTTATATCCAGAGATCTTTACTTTAAGTGAAGGCTCCTGCATCTAGGTTGGCTGAGTAAATAGAATCTGTCTCTGCCTATTTAATTATAATTACAGAGTAGATGGGACGGACACACACACACACACACACACACACACACACACACACACACACACGAACAACATTCTTTCTATTCCTTGGTTTTCTTGTCACTGAGTCATAGAAAGAAGTGAGCCAAAGGAAGACTTAGGTCTGTAAGGAATAATAACTTGGTCCACTGGTTAAATATGGCTCAGTGACCATTGGGAACTCTGGCCAATCAAATGAAAATGCTCTCTTCCTAAGAGATGTTCCCGTGGGGTATGTGTGGAGTGAGTTAGGAGAGAAGCAGAAGGGCGCATGCGTTTCTCTCAGGGTATGCATGTGTGCAGGAAAGACTGGAAACATTTACATCACAATATCATAGTACTTTTTTAAACGGGTAGTGGGATTACAATGATTATAATTTGTATACATTATTGACTGTCTATACTTTCTAACTTTCTTCAGTGAACATAGAATTCTTGTATAATAAGAAGCCACTTATAAAAGTTCAGCTTTAGTGTCATTTTAGGCAAACACTCCCACCTTCCAGAACTAAACTCTGATGTTTGCATCTGCATGACAGTTTGCCTGTAATCATCTAGGGGCACTCTGAAGAGGTAACCGCCTTCTCTTTTTTTTTTTTTTTTTGACACGGAGTTTTGCTCTTGTTACCCAGGCTGGAGTGCAACGGCGCGATCTTGGTTCACTGCAACCTCCGCCTCCTAGGTTCAGGCAATTCTCCTGCCTCAGCCTCCTGAGCAGCTGGGATTACAGGCACGCACCACCATGCCCAGCTAATTTTTGTATTTTTAGTAGAGACGGGGTTTCACCATGTTGACCAGGATGGTCTGGATCTCCTGACCTCGTGATCCGCCCACATCGGCCCCTAAAGTGCTGGGATTACAGGCGTGAGCCACCGCCCTTCTCTTTTCAACAGGAAACATACCTGTAGCCCATTATTCACATAAGGCTTAACAGATCTTATGAGCTCTGATCAGGACCTTTGCTGAATGGCCATAATGCTGCTGCCCTGATGGGCCTGAGATGTGAGCACATACAAGGAAGATTATAACTTGATGGGAAACTTCAGGGAAGGCCGCTGGAGGCAAGCAGCAAACCAATAATAATGATTGTAGAAGTTCATACTGAGCTAGGGCTTGCTGTGTAGCAGGGACTGGCAAAAGCTTTACTTAACCCATTTGATCCTTGCGACTCCATTAATTAGAAACTATTATCCTCATTTTGCAGAAAAAGTTCCAAGGGGTTAAAGAATTTGTTAAAGCTCTTTAAGCTCAGAATTGGCCGAGGGGAAATCCAGACCCAAGCATCTGTTGCCAGTGTCCAGGCATCAAGCACTGAGCAATACAAGGCTGGCTGCAGGTGGGACTCCTCATTCCATAGCTGACTACTACTTGCTTTTCAGGTTAACCTAATGCCATCAGTTTATCCAGAAGATTCCCCAATTTCATTCCATACTATCCAAGGCACTTGTCATACTGAGTTGTGATTTTTTTAAAAACATAGTCCCTCTGCTACACTGTGAGATCTTTGAAGATGGAAGTGGTGACTTGGGATTGTCTTCCAGGCGATTACCCATTGGCTGACTCCAAGATGTGCTCAGTTAATACTGGGTGAATATTTAATCAGCTAGGCATGGTGGACACATCAATTTCACAAACTGCAAAATTCCACTGAATCAAAAGTAGGAATTGAAAATATATCTAGGGGACTATCTAGATAGTGTCCTATCAGGACAGAATGTGGCTTATTGAATTGCCCATATGCTGGTCCTGGGCTTGGTTATAGGCAGTATTAACTAGGTGTTATCTCTACTCTCTAAGAATTTACAGTCTAAGGAAGCAGGCATGAAGTTACCATTATACCTATCAAGACAACAGTGTTTTGCTCTGGGTTGAATACCACACTTTGTACTTTGCGGAATAGAGAAAAAAGGAACACAGCCACAATGTTAAAAAAAAAAAGTTTATAATTATTGAGACAAAAACTGTACTCATTGCTTTGCTTTTTTTTTTTATAATTCTCTGTAGTATACACAAATACATTTGTGGTTCTGTGTTTAGAGTTAGCATGCCTCACCAGCAGTTTGGATAACGTTATTTGTATTTAAATGCATCACTTGCCTCAGGATTTCAGTAGCACTCCGAGGAAGACACTGTTATTAGCCCTATTTTTGATATGTGGTTCCAGCGTTTGAGGAACAAAGAACACAATTCCATTTTAATGATTTTATCTGGAAAAGTAATAAAAGATACTCTAGAATTTTATTTTTTTAAAGAAAACAAGATAAAATGTCTCATTACGTTCCAAATCCAATATAGTAATGTACTATTAGCAAGTACTTTACTCAGTTTTGCTTTTTCAAGTCAAACTGTCTGACCTTGTTGCTAAGCACAAGAAGGAAGAATCAGAAGGGAAGTATTTCTTGGAGGAGATGGCTCAGAGTTGGTTTTTGCAAGATTAAAAAAAAAGTTTAATGTTTCTTAAAAGAGATTTTATTTTCAAGTTAAAAAATGTCTACAATTGTTCATTTTTTTGTTCTTTGTTGCTGACTAGTCTGCAGATGGGCAGAGGATTCTGTGCAAATGGACTGGTTTGTGCATAGACTGCAACGTTTATTATTTTCAGAAGTTTATGCTCCATCGCTGAGAATTAGGATGTTAATTTGATAAGTAAGGGACTCTCTAAATAAGCTTCTATTTACTCCTAATAGCAGTTATCGTATTTCTGAACTTAAAGGCAAGACAGGTGGGGAGATTATATTTAGTGACTCTCAGTTGGAGGAGGTAAAAAAATGGAAATGTACAAAGTCTATTACAAGAGATCACTGAAAATTCTGAGGCAATGTAGTGGCATGCTGTCTTCTCCAGATTTTTCTTTAAAAAAATCCTCAAAGATACAGAAAATTTTCAAAAGCACTGGGAATGAATAAGAGTGCACTATAAATTAACATTTGGGAGGAGTTATCAGGAATTGAAAAGCTGACTGGATTAGATTGAGAAACACTTTCCCAGGCTATGCATGCTGACTCTATTGCATGAGAAGGGTTTGATTAATTTAATCTACCTAATTCTAGCCCAGGAACAAAAAGGTTGTACTTATCAAGCAGGTCACCCCTGTACTGCACAGGAAATATTTTCTGAAGTAGAAAAGGTCTTACATCAGTGTCCCAGTGTTTCACCTCCTGCTCTAACCTAGGAAGACAAATCGTCTCTTCTGACAATGATTTTATACTGCAGCTTTTAGTATACAAAAACAGGGAAAAAGAGGATGTGTATTAATTTTTTACATCCCAGGATATGCATTTTATTATCTAACATGGAGAATTCAACAGAAAAGAAGAATATTTTAACATATTTCAGCAGAGCCACAAGGTATCAATGCTTGCTACACACCATAAATTGGATTAAGGATATACTCATTACTATGTTTCTAAGTTTAAATTTGAGATAAGCCATCTAATGCCCCAAATGCCTAATAAAGAGATGCTTGAGGACAAACAATTTACCATGTCTGTTGGTAATGCTAGACCTAAAGAAATCTCAACTCAGTCAGGCATAAATATAAACACATAAGCAAAGAAAAGCAAAATTGAGTCATAAAATATTCTATAGCACCAAAAGTTTGTTAACCTGAAGGCTCAAAGGAAAAATATGCCTCTAAAAATTATTTGTGACAAGAAATAGAATATCTAGATAATATCTGATCAAACATAAAAAGCATAATTACAGAAATAAGCAACATTATAATATGAATCTGGACTTTGAACAATTGATGCAGGCACTTTTGGTTCTAGTCACAATTGAGTAGCTAGTACTGGATTTAATTTCCTGCAGTAAACAACTATAAACTAGAAGATAGGCAAGAAACAGGACTTTCAGGCATTGTACATTGGATAGCATGAATTTGCAATCTTCCAGTGAAGCATACAAGGTAAGATCTACATTCCCTCAAGTTTTCTGTTAGGGAGCGTTTCCTAGAGTTTAACAGTGACATACTACTCAGGCAGAGAATCTTAGCCTCTCTGGGCAGAGGAATCAGAGATTGGAGTTTGTGGTTGCTTAAACAGCAGCTGAATTGAAAGGGCAGAGTACCAGAGAGAAAGAGCTACAAAGAAGATTCAGAAATTTGTGTAGGGGTTTCTCTTAGGTTCTTGACCAAATCCTAACGAAATTATGTATAGGTAGGATAAGACTGCTGAACAAGACCTATAGGGCTAGCAGAGAATTGCTGCTGGGGTAGAAGAGAGATTACATAATGCTAAAGAGGTATTGGAGCCAGAGTAGAGAGATCTTAGTGCATATCCTGATCCAATTTAAGACCTCAGGGAAATAGTTTTCAGAGTAGGTGCCATATCCTAGGGATAATGGCTGTTAACAAACATGGACGTCCTTAGGTATTTAGGACTAACTTCAAAATTAAATCCTCAAAAAACCTAAAATCAAATACCTATAGGATCAAAGTGGTTCACCCGTAATTTATTGTCTATTAGACAAAATATAGCCCTTATTGAAGGAAGATGAAATAATCCAGAATCTACATAGTATTCTACCTACAGCGTTTATGATACAATAAGAAAATTACTAGGTATGTAAAGAAGAAGGAGACTGTGGCACATAGCCAAATCAGTCTATAGAAGAAGGTCCAGAGATGCTGAAGTGTAGAAATTTGTAAAGACTTTAAATTATCATTATAAGAATATTATTTATATAAAATAATTTGGATAAAAAATTGTGCAAACAGATGTGACATTTTAGCAGAAAAACAAAGTATTTAAAAAAGTTAAATGGATATTTTAGAACTAAAAATTATATCTAGAATAAAAAATTAATTGGATGGACTTATAAACATATTGAATAGTACACGGAAAGAAGTAGTAATCTCAAAGAAAGGGAAACAAATTATTCAAACTGAAGTAAATAGAGAAAAGACAGTGTAAAAATTAAAATGAACAAACATAAAAAACCCCAGCATCTGACACAACATTAAATGGTTTAATGTATGTTTATTTGGAACCCCATGAAGAGAGAAGAGATAGAATATGGTAGAAGAAATGGATACAGATTTTCTAAAACTGATGAAAGACATCAAATTCAAAATGTATTCCCTTTTTGCTTAGCAAAAAGAACAAAGCAGGAAGTGTCATGCTACCCAACTTTAAACTATACTCCAGGGCTATTGTAACTGAAACAACATGATACTAGCACAAACCAGACACGTAGACCAATGGAACCGAATAGAGAACCCAGGAATAAGTCCACATACCTACAACCATCTGATCTTTGACAAAGCTGACAAAAACAAGTGATGGGAAAAAAACTTCCTCTTTAGTAAATGGTGCTGGGAGAACTGGCTAGCCATATGCAGAAGATTAAAACTGGACTTCTTCCTTACACCATATTAAAGCATCGACTCAAGATAGATTAAGGACTTAAATGTAACCCCCAAACCGTAAAAACCCTGGAAGACAACCTAGGCAATACCATCTAGACATAAGAACCAGCAAAGATTTCGTGATGAAGATGCCAAAAGCAATTGCAACAAAAGCAAAACCTGGCAAATGGGATCTAACTAAGCTAAAGAGCATCTGAAAAGCAAAAGAAATTATCAACAGAGTGAACAAACATCCCACAGAATGGGAGAAAATATTTGCAAACTATGCATCTGACAAAGGTCTTATATCCAGTATCGATAAGCAACCTAAACTAATTTACAAGAAAAAAACCAAACCCCATTGAAAAGTGGACTAAGGACATGAGCAGACAATTTTCAAAAGAAGACATACATGTGACCAACAGCATATGAAAAAAAGTTCAACATCACTGATCATCAGACAAATGCAGATCAGAGCTCCAGTGAGATACTGTCTAAACACCTGCCAGAATAACTAGTGTTAAAAAGTACAAAAAATGACATGCTGGAGAGGTTGTGGAGAAAAGGGAATGCTTATACACTGTTGGTGGGATTGTAAATTAGTTAAACCGTTATGAAAGCTGGTGTGGTGATTCCTCAAAAAGCTAAAAACCAAACTATCATTAGACCCAGCAATCTCATTACTGGGTATGTACCCAGAGGAATATAAATTGTTTTGTCATAAAGACTCACATGTGCATATGTTCATTGCAGCTATTCACAATAGTAAGAACATGGAATCAACCTAAATGTCCATCAGTGGACATATACACCATGGTATGCTATGCGGCCATAATAATGGATGAGATCATGACCTTTTAGGAACATGGATGGAGCTGGGGGCCATTATCTTTAGCAAACTAACACTGGAACAGAAAACCAGACACTGCATGTTCTCACTTATAAGTGAGAGCTAAATGATGAGAACACATGGACACATCAAGGTGAACAACAGACACTGGAGCCCCCCAGAGGGAGGAGGGTGGGAGAAGGAAGAGCAACATAAAAAAATAACTATTGTTACTAGGCTTTGCACCTGGGTGATAAAATAATCTGTACATCAAATACCCGTGACCCGAGTTTACTTATATAACAAACCTGCATGTGCACCCTTGAACCTGGACTAAAAGTTTAAAACAATCTCAGCTGGGCACAGTGGCTCATGCCTATAATCCTAGCACTTTGGGAGGCTGAGGTGAACAGAATCACTTGAGCTTAGGAGTTCAAGACAAGCCTGGGCAACATTGTGAGGCTCCAGCTCTAGAAAACAAAATAGCCAGGTGAGATTGTGCATGCCTGTTGTCACAGCTACCCAGGAGGCTGAGGTGGGAGGATCACTTGAGCCTGGGAGTTTGAGGCTGCAGTAAGTCATGATCGTGCTACTGCACTCCAGCCTGGGTGATGGAGTGAGATCCTGTCTCAAAAAGAAACAAACAAACACAAAATCATTAAAAAGCATTCTTTAAGCAGGATAAATACAAAGACCTACACCCATTATTTCATAGGTTAGTTGCTGAAAAATAAAAATATAAAAATGTATAATACCAACCAGAGAAAGAGTAGAAACTTTTAAAATAAGAAAGTGGCTTCTTGTTGAAAATAAAAAGAAGCTAGAATAATAGAATGTGATCTTTAAAATCTTGAGGGGAAAAAAGCTGTCACTGGAAATTCCACATCCAGTAAAAATGTTCCTTAAAAATGAAGATGAAATAAGAGAATTTTAAGATGAAGAAAAACCAGGACAACCTGTTGCTATTAGAAACATACTACAGGAAATAGTAGTAGGAACTTTTTCAGGCCGAAGACAATAATACAAGATGAAAGCATAGCTCTTCAGAAAGGAAAGCAGAGTGCTGGTAAATATGTGCATAAAAAGTTCATTAAAATATCCTTAAATTGTTCAAAGTAGAAATATTGAAAAATGTGTGATAAGAGTTATATAGATTTTAGAGGTATATGACGAAAGTGACACAAAGGACAAAGAAAGTTAAAAGGAATTTTCTGATATAGGTTCTTACATTTTATGCTGTGTCAAATAACAGTAATTCAATGTAACCTATGACTGCAAAAGATTAATAATTCATATTATGATCTCTAGAACAGCCATGAAAGACAATACAAAAAGATATAGCTAAAAGACCAATAAAAAAGTGAATAGAGAAGACCAGAGAAGTCCATTCTCCTCTCCACAGTAGTAACTACATGACAGGCAGATGGACTAACTTTCTAGTGTCAGGCAGATATTGTCAGACTGTCTAGTTAGAAGGCCCAGCTATATGTTGTTTACAAGAGATGGCACCTTAAATAAAAGAACAGCATTGAGTTGAACATGAAGAAATAGAAAAATATATATCATACAAATACTGCCTTTAAGGAAAATAATGAAGCTACATTCATGTCAGACAAAAAGATTTTGAGACAAAAAATATTACCAGATATAAGAAAAATTCTCACTTTGAAGGGAAATTGATAATAGTCTAACAGCATTATATGTGAATTTACCTTTGACCCAGCAATTCTACTTTAATATTATATTTCAAGGGTCACTGGTAAAGTACCTAAAGGTATATAAATGAGTTATTCATTGTACACATTATTTGTAATAGCTAAAGTCTGGAAAGATAGGAAATGTTTATCAAAGGGTGTAGTAAACAATGAAACATTCATACAATGGATTACCAAGGAGCTAAAAAAGGAAAAGAGGAATCTATTTGTTATGACGAAATGATCTTTAGGATTACTTAAATGACAAAAACGGTTGAAAAGCTGTGTGGTACCTGTCCTAGGAAAGATGGCAGGTAGACACACATTTGCTTAAGGTAAAAATGGAAAGATAAAAGATCAAGGCTATGAATGGGAGAAAGTAAGTATCGGGGGATGAAAACTGGATTTCCTTTATGAGAACCTTTTTTTTTAGAAGCTATTTGAAATCATGTAAATATTTTTCCAGTGATCAAGGTTAAATTTAAAAAGCAATTTTTAATAATTGAAAACAAAATGAAATAAGTGAACTTTATTTTATATCAAGTTGGTGGCATAACCAACAGTTATCAAGGTTAAATTTAAAAAGCAATTTTTAATAATTGAAAGCAAAATGAAATAAGTGAACTTTATTTTATATCGAGTTGGTGGCATAAGCAAACAAAGTTAAGATTTAAGTTAAATTAAGTTAAGATTTAAGTTAAAACTTAACTTAAAACAAAGTTAAGTTTTAAGATTTTTTAGAATCCAGTAAGTTGTACAATCTTAGTGAAATTATGTTGGCATTGTGGAGAGCCAAGGTGTTTGGCACTCTTGAAAGGGTATGAAGAGGTAATGTTGAGAAGGGTAAGTAAAAATCTTATTCTGTAGTGAATTTGAATTGGAAGTGTCAACTTTATATTATGATTTATTTTGTCTTAAAAATGCATTCTTTTTAGGTCTGTCCAGTAGCAACAAGCATATCCACACCTGGATTGTGTTCTCTAAATGCCATTTCCTCTGGCAAACGTGAAAAAACTGTGTTTCTTGGAAAAATTGCTAATTACAAAGTTTGGGGAACAAAACATGTAAGATGAATCTGTCATATTGAAAAGCAAGGAAGTTATTAAAGACTAGTATGGCGTAGGAAAGGACTTGGAGTTCAACCTAAATTAAGTTCTCACTGGTTAAAGATAGTATCGTTTTGAGCAACAATAAGAATAATAACTGCAATGGATTGAAACACATCAAATATGTTTAAGTCCAGAGTTTGTACTAATACTAAAATTTATAAAACACAAAACGTATTGAGATTTTAGAAAATTTTAAGAAATTAACTCTTTATTTTGAAAACTGATAAATGAAGGGAAAGAGAAGACATGGCTTTCTTGTGTACACTGTACTATAGGATAACCAAGTGGTTGATATAAGAAAAGTATTCCAACTAAGTAAAAAATGGCGATGGAATGAGAATATTACTGTCTTATAAACCCTCTGTATCCTTCTGCTTCTCTTGATACTCAGGGGAAAATTTCCTGCTCTCAAGTTACTTAATCCTCCTCTTCTCCCAGGGGTCTGATCTCTTCTAATTGTGGGAGTCAAGGTGACTTGGTGAACATGTTAGCCACTTTACATCACAGAGGCTGTGCCCATGGCCCAAACATTGGCAGCAGGAGTCATGTGTCCAGATACTCCAAGACACTGTTGTTTAGAATAAGGCAGATCAAACATCTGATACAAGGTGGTACAATTACATTCTTTTTGCTGGGGATTAGGACACAGATTTTCTGGTTAGTGTCCAACAAATACTTGAAATGGGAGGTCAAGTGATGCCCATTAAGTTTAATGTAAACACCGGAAGCTTGGTGTATACATTTTTAAATAGATTTTATTTTTTTAATTATGAACATATTGTGTCATTCCTCTTAAGAGTTTAGTTTCTAATTTATTAATATTTTAATTGGCAAATCAAAATTACATACATTTATGGGGTACAAATTATGGGGTATGTGATGTTTTGACATATGTAAACAATTTGGAATGATTAAATCTAGTAATTAATATATCTCTAATCTCACTAATTTTTATGGCAATATATTTGAAATTTATTCTCTGTTTTTTGAAATATGCAGTATTATTGACAGTTGTCACTGTGTTGTTCAATAGATCTCAAAAAGAATTCCTTCTGTTTGAAACTTAGTACGCTTTGACCATTACCCTTACCCTCACTGCTCACCATAATTCTCCTGTCTAGTTCTGTGAATTCAATGTTTTTAGATTCCACATGTAAGTGAGATTGTGCAATATGTCTTTCTTGCCTGGCTCATTTCACTTAGCATGGTGTCCTTCAGATTTACTCATCATAAACAAACAAATCACAGAATTTCTTTGTTTTTTGGGCTGCATAGTATGTAGCCCACATTTGCTTCATCCACTCATCCGTTGATGGACACAGGTTGATTTCATGTCTTGGCTATTGTGAATAATGCTACATTAAACAGAGGAGTACAGGTATCTCTAAATGTATTGATTTCAGTTCTTCTGGCTATATATTCAGTAGTGGGATTGCTGGATCATATGCTAGTTCTACTTTTAGTTTTTTGAGGAATTTCATGCCATTTTCCATAATGAATGTATTAACTTACATTTTCACCAATACTGTACAAGAGTTATTTTTTCTCCACACCCTTGTGTACATATGTGATCTTTTGACTTTTTGATAAAAGCTATTTTGATAACTGGAAGGTGACCATTGTGATTTTAATTTACATTTCACTAATGATTAGTGATGCTGGGCATTTCTTCATGTACGTGTTGTTCATTTGCATGGCTTTTGAGAAATGTCTATTCAGGTTGTTTGCTTACTTTTAAATCTGGTTATTTCTTCTCTTGCTGTTGAGTTGTTTGTGTTCCTCACATATTTTGGATATTAACCTCTTATCAGATTTATGGTTTGCAAACATTTTCTTCCATTCTGTACATTGTCTTTTCACTCTGTTGATAGTTTCTTTTCCTATGCAAAAACTTTATAGTTTGGTGCAATACAGTTTGTTTATTTTTGGTTTTGTTGTCTATCTTTTCTGGGTTGTGTCTGAAAAATCACTGTCGATTTCCCATCATGTTTTCTTCTGGTAGTTTTACCACGTCGGGTCTTAGATTTAAGTCTTTAACCTATTTTGAGTACATTTTTTGTACATGGTGTAAGATAGGGATCAAATTTTATTCTTCTGCATGTAGGTAATCAGTTTTTCCATCTCATTTATTGAACACTGTTGTCCTGTTATGTGCTTTTGGTATCTTTGTTAAAAATCAATTGACCATAAATGTGTGGATTTATTTCTGGTCTTTCTCTCCTTTCAGTTGATATAGGTGTGTGTTTTTATGCCAGTATTGTGCTATTTTGATTGCAACCATATTAGCATATATTTTGAAATCATGCAGTATAATGCCTTCACCTTTGTTCTTTTTTGCTGAAGAATGTATTGAGTATGCATCCTCTTTGCCATTTCGTATCAATTTAAGGACTGTTTTTTCCCTATTTCTGTGAAAAATGACATTGTAAGTTTGATAGAAACGGAACCAAATCTGTAGATTGCTTTGGGTAGTATGGACATGTTAACAGTATTAATTCTTTCAGTCTGTCGACATAGGATATCTTTCCATTTATTTGCATGTTTTTTTCTATTTATTTCATTAATATTTTATAGTTTTCACTGTATAGTTCTTTCCATTTATTTCTTAAATTTACACCTAAATATTTCTGTGGTTTTTGGTACTATTGTAAATGGGATTGTTTTCTTAATTTCCTTTTCAGATAGTTTGTTATTAGCATATAGAAACTAGACTTTTATTTATTTTTTGCTTAATTGCTCTGGCTAGCTTTTTCATTACCATATTGAAAAGAAGTGGTGAGAGTAGGTATCCCTGCTTTGCTCCTTATCAGGAACAAAATGGAATTAGAAGTCCATTCAATCTAGCCAGTTTCGAATGGCAGGTGTATAGCTTCAGCTTTTCAGGCATCTGGCATCATTGAGTTAATAGACAGTGTCATCTCTTGCTCTGAGCTTCTTTCAAAGTGTCAGTGTAATATTGGATTTCCTTCCATTCATAACCCAGTTATTCATTTCTTTAGCCCCAGCTGCTATTCCTCCTTTTCTTCATTAATACCATTTTTTTCTAACCTTTTTAAAAATTATTATGCTTTAAGTTCTGGGGTACGTGTGCAGAATGTTCGGGTTTGTTACATAGGTGTGTACATGTGCCATGGTGATTTGCTGCATTCACCACCCCATTACCTACATTAGGTATTTTTCCTAATGTATCCCTCTCCTATCCCCCACCCCCTGCTATCTCTCGCCTAGCCTAGCCTCCCACCAAACTTTTGAAGAAGTATTAGTATAGGCCATTACGCTGCTCTACATTGTAGGCAGCAATACCAGTCTAGTAAGTACCTCTCTCTCAGTCCACTCCCATTTAGACAGAGTAAGGTTAGGAGGTGCAGAACTAGTGGGTTATTTTTTACCTCCAGACAATATAGCTGCATTCACTGTTAACCCCATTTTTCCAAATGGGCTAAGGGCACAACTCACCCTCATCAGGCCCTTAGGAATTCTGGCATAAGGACCCAGCAATTCCATTACTGGGTATGTACCCAAAGGATTGTAAATCATTCTATTATAAAGACACATGCACACATATGTTCACTGCAGCACTGTTTACAATAGCAAAGACCTGGAACCAACCCAAATGCCCACCGATGATAGACTGACAGGGAATATGTGGCACATATACACCATGGAATACTATGCAGCCATAGAAAATGACAAGTTTGTGTCCTTCGTAGGGACATTGATAAATCTGGAAACCATCACTGTCAGCAAACTGACACAAGAACAGAAAACCAAACACCACATGTTCTCACTCATAGGCGGGTGAGTGTTGAACAATGAGAACACATGGACACAGGGAGAGGAGCATCACGTACTGGGGTCTGTTTTGGGGCTAGGGGAGGGACGGCAGGGGGCGGGGAGGTTGGGGAAGGATAATTTGGGAGAAATGCCAGATATAGGTGGTGGGGGGATGGAGGCAGCAAACCACCTTGCCGTGTGTGTATCTATGCAACAATCCTGATCAGCACATGTGCCCCAGAACCTAAAGTTAAAAAAAAGCATTCCTACTTCTCCACATCCTCTCCAGCTAAAAGGAAAGAAAAGAAACAAACAAACAAAACAGTTACAGTTTTTGCTTAGGGATCATCCCAGCTTCTAGCACTTCTAGTTGCAGCCCTGCCCCTAGGACCTCTGCATTAGGCAGGGGAGAAAAAGCAAACTGAGACAAGGTGGGGGAGAAAGAAAAAATTATAATAATGACAACAGCATATTCCTCTGTTGGCAGCAACTGCCTAGTCATACCAGCATCCTTCCCCACCCGTTTTCCCAGATCCACCAGAAAAAACAAAGGAAAATATAGTGGGGACACTGTTCTAGCTCGATTCATGTTGAGTGTGAGCACACACTTGTGAAGGCGTGTAAGCCAACCATTCATGCTTTTATCTTCCGCTGATTTAGTCAATTATTTTTTTTTTTTTTGAGACGGAGTTTTGCTCTTGTTACCCAGGCTGGAGTACAATGGCATGATCTCGCCTCACCGCAACCTCCGCCTCCTGGGTTCAGGCGATTCTCCTGCCTCAGCCTCCCGAGTAGCTGGGATTACAGGCACGCGCCACCATGCCCAGCTAATTTTTTGTATTTTTAGTAGAGACGGGGTTTCACCATGTTGATCAGGATGGTCTCGATCTCTTGACCTCGTGATCCACCCGCCTCAGCGTCCCAAAGTGCTGGGATTACAGGCGTGAGCCACCGCGCCTGGCTTCAATTAATGTTTTAATTGCAGATTCTATGTCTCTATCAAACCATTACTCAGAGGAGGTTACCTCTATGACTACTGTTGAACATTATGGGATATATAGTATATTCCTTGGTCTAACGCAATAATGGTT
The DNA here is from genome assembly GCA_028533165.1 of Leontopithecus rosalia. NCBI lineage: Eukaryota > Metazoa > Chordata > Mammalia > Primates > Cebidae > Leontopithecus > Leontopithecus rosalia. The sequence continues at coordinate 4,593,024 of CM052657.1, read as the reverse complement.
GACCATCCAGATCCATGCAATATCTTCTGTTCTTGTTCGTTTTTTTAACTGGCACTCTGAGCATTTTTACCCTCCACTGGTAAGCAAAATCTAGCCTGGATTCGGTGTCTATTCCTGTGAAGACTTATATTTGTACTTCCTTCGGGCTACCAGCATCAGTCTCACTTCCTAGCTATGTTTGAGCCTTCCCCCTATGGAATCTGCCCCATAGTCATTGGCAATCTCTGTCTCTTTTGCTGACAGATTGAACAGCTTTTATTAGCATTATGCACCTGAGAGGACGCAAAAGGAAAATGTTTAGGCTTAGCCCATCTCTGTACTGCTGCAGTAGCCTCAGGACCACTTCTCTCTTGGACCCACGTGGCCGCCTCAAATCAACACACGGGAATATCTGCTTGTCAATTCAAATCATCTCCTGGACCTGGGCAATGGAGTCATTGAAATTTAATGCACCTTTCAAATTTCCCTAAGGCTATGGCCCATATGAGCATTCCTTTAATAGCCAGGTTTCCATTTCCTTTGCCTTTCTGGCTGACCATTTTTCCAGACCATTGGCCACTGACCACGGGTTAGTAAAAACTCAGGCACAGGGGCTTTTAACACTGTTCAGTTCTTCACTTGCTGCTGGAAAAACAGCATGTAACTCAGCCCACCAATCTGATTTGTTTTTACCTTCCCCAGAGTAGCAGCCCTAAAAAGCATGCTGTCCATTCACCTGAGAATTACCATCTGCAAACCCAGCAGCTCTTCAATAGTCAGTTTAGATTGTTTACAGGACACTGTGGAATCCAGCAGCTCCTCACACATTTACAGAGTCAGTCCTAGGGGAAAAGAGGCTCTCTGCTTGCGAGTATTTCCTCTTCACATTTCTCAGATAGCATGATCTTGTATCAGCCATTTCCATTTTATTATGGAACTCCTCCTGGTACTAGCATCCCCATTTAGAGTGTTTCTGTGACATAATTTAAGACATCACAGGTATTTCAGGTTTCAGGATCATTTAATGTCCTTCAGTCAGAAGGCTAGCTACAGTTAATGTCCCATAGCAAGGTAATGGTATGAAGTGGAAATTCTCTAGTTCAGATTCCCAGTAGTAACTGCTGGGAGGTGTTCATCGTCTTTTGCCATAGGCCATAGTCTAGGCTTTACGTACGGCTAGCACACACAGAATTTGTTCCTACCATTACTCGAGCTTCTGTTCTACACGGTATTGACTCAGGGACTCTTACTGGTTCCTTTTAGCATATCCAATTAATATTGTTTGAAGGGCAGATTTCTATGCCTTTTGTTTTACAATACTAGGTGGAGGAAGTATTCCCCAGCCAGATATAATATCCATTCCCATAGAGCATATAGGTAAAGGAGACACAACTTCTTAAAACAAACGTTTAAATATCCCAACTTACTTTTTTTTTTTAAGACGGAGTTTCGCTCTTGTTACCCAGGCTGGAGTGCAATGGCTCGATCTCGGCTCACTGCAACCTCCGCCTCCTGGGTTCAGGCAATTCTTCCGCCTCAGCCTCCCGAGTAGCTGGGATTACAGGCACGCGCCACCGTGCCCAGCTAAGGTTTTTGTATTTTTAGTAGAGACGGGGTTTCACTTTGTTGACCAGGATGGTCTCGATCTCTTTACCTCGTGATCCAAACGCCTCGGCCTCCCAAAGTGCTGGGATTACAGGCGTGAGCCACCGCACCTGGCCAATAATCCTTTGAGTCTTTGCGTTTTTATGTTCTCTTGATCTAATTGTCCTAGCCACTGCTTCACCAATGATTCCTAGAACCACAGTGCACGGGGCTCCCATATCAAGGATTCCCAGGAATTTTTCTTCACCACTTTCTGACCGTTTTATTCACTTGTGTACATAAGGCTTTGGATCCCCAGCAGGGGATTGAGCAAAGAGACCCTTGCCTTTCTCAATCTTTGTTTTGATTAATTTGCTTTTTTATTGCCCTAGGCAATTGCAGATTTCTGTTTGAAATCTTTGCCTTCTGATTTTTAAAATTTCCCCAAACTGGGGTACATACAGCGTCAGCTTAGCACAGAGAGAGAAGGTATCTAAAGGAAAATAATATTTTTTGGGAATAAGGGCATCACAATGAAAATACATAAGCCATAGTAAACTATGTGCATATTCAGGGAGGTAAAGGAAGACAAGGCTTGTAACAAAAATATGAGGAGGATTACATAATTGTTTTGAGATCATTACTCTTGGCTACAAGGATCAATAATAAATGTGACAATAGTTCAAGGTTGAAGGGGCAGTTGCTGGGCAGATGACCTTTCAGAAGTATTTTTTGGGCAAGGTTGCAGTTTTTGCCTAGCCTTTTGTGATTGTTTTTGTTATCAAGCATTTACTCATGAGGATCCTTCTCTTCATGGCCTTCCCTGGTTCTATTTGTCTGGTTTAGCTGTTGTTGTTGTGTTGTTTTTAACACAAGTGACTCCATTTCGATTCTGACAACTTTCGCATTTCTCTCTTTTAATCAAGATCTTTCTCTGAAAGCATCACTAATTAATCACCCCGTGGTTAGGTTTTGATTGTCCCTCAGTTCCAAGATGGCCCTATCTCAGTTTGTCTGTCTGGTCTCATGTTGGAGAAAGTGAATGGTGACTAGGAGTCAGTGTGAACAAAGCTTTTAGACACATTTCAGCAAGAAGAGAGTTTAATGGTTCTCAGACTACGTCACCTGGAGTCCATTGTTAAGTTATCAGTTTTGTCTGTCCTGTAGTTTTTTTACTGTCATCTCAAAATGTTGGGCCAGCATTTTTCTGTTAGGAGTTGTACTTCCACAAACATTTAACAAGTAATATATACTAGTTTATAAAGGAAAAATAAAAAGTAAAATTTACAGCAATATGTAATACAAGTTTGCATAGTAGTTTTGAGCTATGAACCTAGACTTAAAAGCAACCAATTGAATAAGTCAAATGACCATTATCCTGGTAATTGAAAAAGATAGGCATTAAGAAAAGTAAGAGTCTTATTACAGTATGAAGTGTTATTCTGATATCTTGGGAAAAGCTGTCTATAGCATGAAAACATCAACTTCTTATCCTGGTTTATAGTTAGAAGGTCACAGGTTATGTCATCAGGTGGTTTGGTAAACTTTTCATGCGGCCCATACATTAGGCATGAGACTTGTTCCTTAAAATTCATGTAGTTTTAGCTTACAGGGCCTTAGAAACAGAATATTTTTCATTTTTTATAATTCTATGGAAGAAATTTGGATTAGAGAAATCTGCAAGAACTCAATATATAGTCTAGCCTATAGGTAGATAACTAAACCCAGAAAACAATGCACTGAGCTTTAATCTAATGACAGGTGTATTATTGTCTCTCTCTTTTTTTTTTTAGAAACATCACTTTTTCTCTTACATTGGTAACATAGAAATCTCAGATTTAAAATCTCTTGTAGCTAGGAAGCCAAGCCAAGGCAGACATTAGGTTTTACCTACAGTCTTAAGGTTCCTGGGTCTGCCAGGAAGTGATAATTTTGAGCTACTCACTATTAAGGATGGGAAGCATTGAAACCAGGTAATATATAATTATTCACAAATATGACATTTCAGTAAAAACAGGAATAAAAGACATTGGTAATGTAATCGATGTTTCCAGTTGTATTCTGCTATAGAGAGACAGTAAATTTTCACTGGGCTTATGCAAATAACCTTTTTACCATAAAAATACTCACAAATAGTTTATAAAATTTGGAGGACTCAAGTAGGAAGAAAAAGCAAATGCTTTCATCTTAGTCCACAAAAGTATATTTTACCAAGTTGCTATAAACTACAGATAGCTTAAGAGAGATTTCTCTGAATCTAGAAAACAAAATATTTATGTAAAATAACCAACAAAGTTTTAAATAAAAGTCATAAAAACATTATCTTCAGTTATTTATTTATTTAGAGACAGGATCTCACTTTGTTGCTCAGGCTGTAGTGCAGTGGCATAATCACAGCTCACTGTAGCCTCAGCCTCCTAGGCTCAAGCAGTCCTCCTGCCTCAGCCTCTCAGGTAGCCGGCTAATTTTTTTACTTTTTGTAGAGACAGGGTTTTGCCATGTTGCCCAGGTCTTGAACTCATAGGCTCAAACAGTCAACTCACCTCAGCCTTCCAAAGTGCTGGGATTATGCCACGAGCAGGAGCCACCATGCTTGGCTTAACTTTCCTTACTTAATCTCATTAATTTTGTTCTGCTTGGTCTTGATTAACAGTTTTGTAACCCTGTCAGTTTCTTCATTCAAGTTTTGAAAAAATTTCATTTAATCCATTAATCTTAAAGTTATTAGAAACCTGCATTTAAGATTGCTGGTTCGAGTTTTCCACAAATCTGAGTGCAAACACTTTTAGAAAAGAATTTTTAAAATAACTGTGGATAATAAATATTTAGAATAGTTAAAATTAAAATACAATGAAAGTTTATTATAATTGGTAGTTAACAAGGAGATCTAGTTATTTTTACGACATGTAACATAATACATAGAATCATGACTGATGACATTACATTTCTAAGTTTTATACAATATTGGAAAATTCATATCAATAACATACTGCATAAATGTAACTGAAAGATCTGGCATTACTTATCATTTGCCAACATTTCCTATACAATTTACCAAATAAGCCTTATCATTTAATATCTCTACAACATGAGAGGCATATTCTTTTGGGCTTTTCAGGGACTTCACTGGAAAATACCAGTTATTTCTGGGTCAAAAATACTTAATTTGGAATTTTGATCCTGGAGAAACCTGCCAAAGATGTCAAAAAGTTCAAAATACTTGATCAAACTAGGGTCATAGCTCACTGTGAAATAATTGTCATTCATTCAACCAGAGTGATAATCAGAAGTCTTTAAAAGCAGTGCAGAAAGTTACAGGAATTAACAGCAACAAAACACAAACCCTTAACCCTTTCAAAGCCTAGCTTTCCTAAGTTATAATAAACCTAGTAAAGACAACATCAGAAATTATTTTGATGAAGTGTAATTTTTTTTTTTAGGCCAGTGATATGGTTAGGCTCTGTGTCCCCACCCAAATCTCCTTTTGAATTGTAAACCCCATAATCCCCATGTGCTGAGGGCAGGACCTGGTGGGAGGTGATTAGATCATGGGGGCAGTTTACCCCATGCTGTTCTCATGATTGTGAGTGAGTTCTCATGAGATGGATTTATACGTGTTTGACAATTCCTCATCCAAGTGCATTTTCTCTCTCACCTGTCACCATGTAAGTCACTCCTCTTCCTCTTCCACGGTGATTGCAAATTTCCCGAAGCCTTCCCAGCTGTGCAGAACTGTGAGTTAATTAAGCCTTTTTCTTTTGTAAATTACCCAGTCTCAGGTATTTCCTTACAGCCATGCGAGAAGGGACTAATACAGTCAGTTACCAAAAAGGTAAAACAAACAACAATAACAACAAAAATCCCTCCTGCAATTTGATTGCTTCTTCTTATGGAAAGTCCATTTAGATAACCTGGAAGTTGAACCTAATGAAAGTATTCTTGAATTTAGTCAGACATAGGAAGAATGTGTGTCTAGTTACAAGGAATAATTTGGACATATCAGGAAATAGCAAGAGTGTAGGATCAAGTTATGCTGGAGGAAAAAATTGCTTTAAAAAAATGCCTTTAAGAAAAACTTTACAGCATTGGGTCATAACAGCAGAGTTACAGGAGCTTTCAAAAAAGTTGAAGAAGAGACTTATCCCAGGTCATCTCAAGAAGATAAAGAACTAAGGACAATGATACATGAATTACAAATTATGTGCTGCAAGATACAGCAAGTGTTGAACTTCTGAGATATTAATCTGATTGATTTGAATATTGCCCCAGGCAATTTCAGATTTCTCTTTGAAATCTTTGTCTTCTGATTTTTAAATTTCCCCAAAAAAGCTTTAAGAGAAAAAACTATACCTCAAGAAATGAAATTAACATTCTAAATGAAAAGGACAGCATTTCTGACCTGACACTAGGGGAATTAAGGGGATCTATGGAAGAAATGTGACAGAAATAGATGCTACCTGCAGTTTAAAAGACGGCTTTTAAAGAACTAGATTTTAGAACTGAAAATCAAAACCTCTTGGAATTTTTACTACTAACAGATCAATGCTTGAAAAAAGTTTCCAGCATAGGAACCAAACAGGGTTCTACCACAGGGGACCAAATTTGCAGTTTTGTGTTAGTGCATTTTTAAAATCAAAGTTCGTTGTTTAGGAAGACTTACCAATAATTCTCTTCTAATTATAGCAACTTGATCACATAAAAATTCCTCTCATAAATTCATCCTTCACGCACATTACCATGGCTTACTCAGACCTTTGGTGACATAATTAAACTTCCTGCTTTGTCCTAGACTTCCTCTTTCTTAAATAAGCAGTCATTATACTTTAGGAAAAAAATTATCACACAAGATTCTATCTCATACAAAATAACTCTTTTTTCTTTGTGACCTTCCATACCATAAATATATCTTCATGCCTGTAGCTTTCTTCACATCTCCCTCTCTCTCCTACTTACTGGTTTCTTTTTATCTTGTTTCAATTACCTTCTCATTTTTTTCTCAATAAAAACACATTTTATGTCTTTCTGGTAATTTTTTTCATTAAAAAACACATCTTACTTTCCTGGCACACTTTATAGGCAGAACTATGTATTTTAATTAGAATTTTAACACTTAGTAACCTTAATTTATAGAAAGTAATTTTGAATTATCTGTCACATATTAGTATTTTATAGAAAAGAACCATTTTGTAATTTTTAGAAACGTTTTTCCGTAACATAATCTTCACATGTATACTGAGGCCCAAATATATTTAATCTTTCTATAAAATGTAAGAAACCAAGAAAAAACATATTTATGTTCATCAATTTGTTTCCATATTTAAAAATGACATAGAACTTTAATGATTATCTATTATGTAATTTAACGTAATTTTAAGATTTTAAATTACATGAAAGCTCATTTATAAATGTTTATTTCATCTAAGTTTACCAAATGTATTTATTTTGAACAACTTGCTTTATGAAAACTGAGATATTAGGTGGAGTTAGTCATCCTTTCAGGTTATTTTCCCATTAACCATATTTACAGCCTGTGAGTATCAGGTGTTTACCTAAGTAAGAAACTTAAAGCTACCTAAGTGGATATTTTGCTGGTAACTCAAACCATATAGCTGTTTTAATTAAACCAACTATATCACATTAGTTTTACTTATTAAAGTATTATACAAACAAAGATCATTCTGTTTCAGGCTGGGTTTATAGTTTTATAACCTTAGTGTCAAACCCAGCTATGTTAAAAACATTTATCCGAAACATATATAAAACTATTTGACCAGTAAACAGGTAAAATGTATGCTAACAATTTTGAAGACATTTCTATCTTTATTTTACTAACCATTTTAAAACCAACTTATTTATTAAAAATTTACTTACGTCGTCTGAACTAAAAGGCATTTGAGTCCTCTTGATCTACTTCCAGCTCATCTTCAGAAGGTGTTAAGACTCCAGGTTTCTCTTAGCCCTTTTCTATCCGATCTGTCCTTTATGACTAGACCTACAGTGTAAATTAAAAATTCGAACTCATACATTGTAAAGCCCAGAAACCACGCCTCTGGATATTTACATTTTCTGTAGTTTTCTCCCATATTGTCTTTGGACTTTGATCAATGGGACATTAGCTTGTATGACACACTAAGAGGCTTTAAAAGCACTTGCATACTGGGACATGTACTCATGGACTGCACAGTTTTGGAGCCCTGAGTCACCAGATAAAGAGGTCTGGCTGTTTTATTCGAGAGGTCACACAGAGTGAAAGAGATGCTGTAACAGCTGGAATTGAACTGGTGGTTCGAGCCATCCTAACTGTGGTGCTAGGCATGTGAAGGGAGTCATCTTGATTGACCCAGCACCAATAGAAAAAATGTCAACCAAAGTCCAGGGGGACTGCAGAGTTGTGGAAAATAATGAGACATTATAGTTGTAAGCACTAAGTCTGGTGATGATTTGTTATGCACAATACATAAATAAAATATTCTCTTTTTTTTTTTGCCAAATATGGAACTGCTCATCTTGTTTGTGCACTTTCCTGTACCTGTTACAGAAGTCAGGATGAGTGTTCAATTATCGACAGGTGCTTCTGCTCTGTTTCTGATACAATAAGAAGGTAGAATGTCAAGGTGTCAAGAAACTCACTCTGCAGTGGGACTGGCGATATCCAAGTCTGTTTTCTTTCCGATTGTGCTGATGTCTGTCTATATGTGATCTCCTGTAAGCTGTGAGATGTTGGCTTTCAGAGCTTCAGTTCTCTCAGATGGGGTTATGAGAATTTAATGTGACGATGCACATAAAACATCAGGTAGGGAGTCCATTCATAGTGGCTATCATGCTTTTCAACTTTATCTCCTTCTTTTAAGATTTCTTAGGCTCCTGAATTTTCTGTCTTGCCCCAGGAATACAGGTAACTGACTAGAAATTTGCAAGTGGAGTTGGGATCCATCTCTGTCTAACTGACGAGGATTTTAGGACTTTTGTTCTTAACTTTGAGAGCAGCAAATTTTTGAAAACATTTGTCAAGTAACCTGAATTTTACAAAGATGACAAAATTTCATGGAAAGGCATTAGATATGGAAAAATACAAGGAGACACTTGCCATATCAGTGAGAAATAAGTCTTAATATCGTAAAGGTATAAATTATCCTCAAATTGACCCACAGAGAGCAATCCTGTCAATATCATCTTCCTGTTAATGGCCTTTGTTACTTTCTTCTCTATGATGCTCTTTTATACAGTCTTCATTTTAAAGCAATCACTTTTGTCAGTCTTTTTTCTTTTTTTGAGTTGGAGTTTCGCTCTTGTTACCCAGGCTGGAGGGCAATGGCGCTATTTCCGCTCACCGCAACCTCCGCCTCCTGGGTTCAGCCAATTCTCCTGCCTCAGCCTCCTGAGTAGCCGGGATTACAGGCACGAGCCACCATGCCCAGCTAATTTTTTGTATTTTTAGTAGAGATGGGGTTTCACCATGTTGACCAGGATGGTCTCGATCTCTTGACCTTGTGATCCACCCGCCTCGGCCTCCCAAAGTGCTGGGATTACAGGCTTGAGCCACCGCGCTTGGGCATCAGTCTTTTTTTTAATACTTAGTGATTGTTTTGGTTTTGTACAATAAGTCATATGAACTGTAGCTTTATAGTTAATGTCTAAGAGAGCAAGTCTTCTCACCTTTTCTTGGGGCTTTGCTCTTGCATGCCAGTTTCAAAGTCAGCTTGTCAGTTCCTCTAAAAACATGTTGAGGTTTTCACTGAAACTTCGTTACTGTATAAGTGAATTTGAGTAAAATTGATATCTTCAGAATGGTGAGTTTTCCTAATCATAAACACAGTGTATATCTCATTTATTCAGTCTGTTTAATGTTTCCAAGAAAGTTTTAATATTTTTGAGTGTTGAGTTTGTGGATATTCATTTTTTGGTTCTAGCTTCATAACTTAAATATTATGTATCATATATTTAATATAAAATGTGGAAATATGTCTTAAGTGAAATGCAGCGATTTAAAATGATGGATCATTTAGTGGTATGGAAAGATCCATAGTACACTAGTAAGTAAGACAAAAACCTTTGCATAATAGCATATGTTTTATGTAAATGCCATTGATATAAATATATGTAAAATTATGAGTGTGAAATAGAGGTATTTGGAAGGTTGTTAAAAATGCAAAGTCAGACACAAGATGCATTCCAGATGAAGAAACACCACTGGAAGGACAGAATAAGGACCTGTGAAAATTCACTACTCTAGAAAAGCAATGAGAACACCGGAAAAAATGATCAAACTCAAAATTTTCAGTACTCTGAAAATTAAAAATTGCAACATTCCAAGGAATATTTATTCAATAAAATCAGCTGGATCATGGTAAAAATGGTAAGTTTTGTGGTGTGTGAAGTTGCTCTAGTACCACCTTTTTTTCCCTAGATCTGCAGTAGACATGAAAACTAACACCTTCGCCACTATAGCAGCTATAATTGCAAACTAGCAGGTACTAGAGGAGGTGGAATTGGTTTACGACTCCCTAAAAGTCCCATTTTTAGAAATTTGACATGATTTAACCTGTCTGGTAGCTTATTTAAAAGACCCTCTATTCCCAGGATTTCTCTTTATTTAACCTGGCTTAGAGCTTACTCTCTGTATGGCAACAGTATAACACTGCTTGAGGTTGCATTTCCAGTTGAGATTAGAAGAGGTTGACCACAACATTTAGAAGAAAACATTTTGGAATGAGATGTCCTCATTGGGCTTTGAAAAGTTTCAACATATTCCTGGCAATCTAGGCATCCATGGATGTGTGCTTTCACATGTGCGTATATAGGAAAGACCTGAGAAGCCCTAAATTTGCATCTTTGGCTGATCTTGACTCTGTGCAATTGGGAAGTGAAGGCTAGGGAAGAGCTCTAAACTGCCTGCTAGAGCATTGATGACATACCCCAACACACACACAGCCTCTCTACAAAGACTAGGACACTTTCTGGTTCAAGGCACTTAAGAAAATCTCTGTTCAATAATTAACTAATCACTAAGTTAATTAAGTGGAGGCTCCAATGTCCATGCACAACAGACAATAGAGTACAGAATCATAGTCATGTGATGCTTAACAACTAGTTCATTCTGAGAATGCATTGTCAGAAGATTTTGTCATTGTGCAAGCGTCATAGAGTATACTTACATAAACCTTGATGTTACAGCCATAGCCTACTGTACACCCTATTGCACCTCAGCTACTAACCTGTACAGCATGTTACTATGCTGACTACTATAGACAATTGTGATGCAATGGTAAGTATTTGTGTGAATCTAAACATATCTGAGCATATCTAGGCATAGAGAGCATACAGTAAAAATATGATGATGTAACCTTCTGGGAACACTGTTACATATACTGTTCATTGTTGGACAAAACATTGTTATGTGGAGCATGATTATAGTTCAAAAAAGTCACCAAACAAACAAGAGTAATACCTGGGGAGGGTGGATATTAGATTTCCAGAGATGCCACATTATAGTGGTTAAAATGTATACTTTATAATGAAAATTAAGAAACATAAAAAGAAAATAGAAAGTGTGTTCATATACAGAAAAAAGGCATTAATAGAAATGGTTCCCGAGAAATCCAGACATTGGACTTACTACAATTATTTTAAATCAGCTGTTTTAAATATACTCAAATAAACCATGCCTAAAAACCTAAAGGAAAGTATAAGGACAATGTCTTGCTAAATAGAGAATATCAAGAGAGAGAGAAATGATCAATGGGAACCAAATAGAAATTCTGGAGTTGAAAAGTGTGACTGAAAAGTAGAAATCACTAGAAGAGCTCAACATCAGATTTGAGCATCCCAAAGAATCAGATAAATTGAAGATAGACTGATAGGGATTATATAATGTGGGAAACAAAAAGAAAAAATAATAAAGAAAAATGAGCAGAGCTTCAGAGAACTGTGTGACATCACTGAGCATAGCAGCATGAATAATGGAATTCCCCAGAAAGAGGAGAGAAGAAAAGGAGCAGAAATAATATTGGAAGAAAGAATGACAAAAAATTCCCAAATTTGATGAAAATCTTTATGCATCTTAGAAACTCAACCAACATTAAGTAGGACAAATTCAAAGTGAGTCATATCCATATCTAGACACATCATAGTCAAACTGTTTTATTTTGTTCTGTTTTGTTTTTTGAGACAGAGTCTCACTCTGTTGCCCAGGCTGGAGTACAGTGGTTCCATATTGGCTCACTGCAACCTCTGCCGCCCGGGTTCAAGTGATTCTTCTGCCTCAGCCTCCCAAGTAGCTGGGACTACAGGTGCATGCCACCATGCCCAGCTAAGTTTTGTATTTTTATTAGAGTCAGGGTTTCACCATTGGCCAGGCTGGTCTCAAACTCCTGACCTCAGCTGGTCCCACTGCCTTGGCCTCCCAAAGTGCTAGGATTACAGATGTGAGCCACTGTGCCCAGCCAGTCAAACTGTTGAAAAACAAAGAATCTTGAAAGCAGCAAGAGCAAAGTGACTTATCATGTAGAAAAGATTCTCAATAATAATAATAGATTACTTTTCTTATGAGAAGCCATGGACACAAGAAAGCAGCAAAATGATGTATTTAAAGTGCTGCAAGAAAACAACTGTCAGTCAAGATTGACAGCAAGTCTGTGTTTCAAACCTATGATTAGCAACACTGTGATTTAAAAATGAAGAAAAAATCAAAACCTTTCCAAATAAATAAAATCTGAGAGAATTTGTTGCTAGCAGAAATACCATACAAGAAATATTAGAGAGAATATGTCAGGCTGAAAAGAAAGGACAATAGATGGAAACATAAATCCACAAAAACTTATAAGCAGTACTGGTAAAGGTAAGTGCATATATATATATATATATATATATATATATATTAGTATAAATTTTAAAAAAAATTATTTTCTGTCTACTATCTAATTTGAAAGAAAATTATGTAAACAATAATTATAAACTTGAATGGGCTTAAAACTTACAAAGATGTTATTTGTATGACAATAATAGCACAAAGGAGGTGGCATCAAAGCTCATTGGAACAAAGCCTTTGTGTGCTATTGAAATTAAGTTGTTCTTATCTAAACTAGAAGATTTTAAGTTGTTATTTTTAGTACACTGGGACAACCACTGAGATATATAACAAAAAATGCATAGTAAAAGACACAACGAGGGAATTCAAATGCTGTACGGGAAAATATTTATTAAACACAATAGAAATAGTAACAGAAGAAGAGAAAGAAAAAAAAGATGTGGAAAACAAATTTAAAAATGACAGACATGAATCTTGCCTTGTCAATAACTACATTAAATGTAAATGGACTAAACACTTCGATTAAAAATCAGAGGTTGGCAGAATGAATACAAAATACAATGCAACTATATTCTCTCTTTTTTTGGTGGTTATTTCTGTTTTTTATTATTATTATACTTTAAGTTCTGGGGTACATGTGCAGATCTTGCTGGATTGTTACATAGGTATACACATGCCATGGTGGTTTGCTGCCTCCATCCCCCGTTCACTGACATTAGATATTTTTCCTAATGTTATCCCACCCCAACCTCCCTATCCCATGCTATGGCTCCCCTATTCCCACACCCCCCAACAGACCCCAGTGTGTGATGTTCTCCTCCCTGTATCTATGTGTTCTCATTGTTCAACACCCACTTATGAGTGAGAACATGTGGTGTTTGATTTTCTGTTCTTGTGTCAGTTTGCTGAGATTGATGGTTTCCAGATTCATCCATATCCCTGCAAAGGGTATGAACTCATCCTTTTTTATGGCTGCATAGTATTCCATGGTGTATATGTACCACATTTTCTTTAACCAGTCTATCATTCATGGGCATTTGAGTTGGTTCCAAGTCTTTGCTATTGTGAAGAGGCCACAATGAACACACTTCTGCTTGTGTCTTTATAATAGAACAGTTTTTAATCCTTTGGGCATATAACCGATAATGGGATTGCTGGGTCAAATGGTATTTCTTGTTCTAGGTCCTTGAGGAATTGCCACACTGTCTTCCACAATGGTTGAACTAATTTACACTCCCACCAATAGTGTAAAAGCATTCCTATTTCTTCACATCCTTGCCAGCATCTGTTGTCTTTATATTTTTTAATGATTGCCATTCTAACTGGTGTGAGATGGTAATCTCAACGTGGTTTTGATTTGCATTTCTCTAATGACCAGTGATGATGAGCATTTTTTCATATGTTTTTTGTCTGCATAAATGTCTTCTTTTGAAAAGTGCCTGTTCATATCCTTTGCCCACTTTTTGATGGGGTTGTTTTTTTCTTGTATATTTGTTTTAGTTCTTTGTAGATTCCAGATTATTAGTCCTTTGTCAGATGGGTAGCTTGCAAAAATTTTTTCCCATTCTGTTAATTGCCAGTTCACTCGAATGATTGTTTCTTTTGCTGTGCAGAAGCTCTTAAGTTTAATTAGTTTCCATTTATTTTGGCTTTTGTTGCCATTGCTTTTGGTGTTTTAGTCATGAAGTCCTTGCATATGCCTATATCCTGAATGGTATTGCCTAGGTTTTCTTCTAGGGTTTTTATGGTGTTACAACTATATTCTCTCTATTAGGAGCACACATTATTTATTTAACTTTTTTGTTTGTTGGTTTTTGAGACAGGATCTTGCTATGTTGCCCAGGCTGGTTTTGAACTTTTAAACTAAGTGATCTTCCCACCTCAGCCTCCTGAGAAGCTGGGATTATAAGAACATGCCACCATGCTTGGCTTAGAAGCACACTTTAGATGTAAAGATCAAATAAGTTGAAAGCAAATGAATGGAAAATGATACCACATGACTACTCTAAAGAGAGCTAAAATGGCTATGCTGATATCAGACAGAACAGGCTTTAATAACAAAAAAATGTCGCTAGAGGAAAGGAAGGATATTTTATAATGATAAGAAGGTTAATCCATTCCAAAATTATTGGGATGCAGGAAAAGCAGTATTTAGAGGGAAATTTATAGCTATAATTATAAATTTATAGCAGACAATTAATAAATGAGTTAGCAAGGTTGGGAGTACAATATCAATATACAAAAATCAATCGAATTGTTATGTGTTAGCAATGCATAAATCAAAAGGAAATTCAGCAGCATAATTAAGATATTAAGAAAATTTTTAAAATCTTTAGAATCAATAAAAAACTTAGGAATAAATTTAACAAAAGAAATATAAAATAAACATTGAAAACTACAAAATTTTGTTATAAGAATTATTGGTGAACATGTAGAGAGATTGGCTACTTCATATATTGCTGATGGAAATGTTATAGCTGATTTGGAAAATAATTTTCAGTTTCTCAAAATGTTAAACACTGAGTTACCATATGACTCAGCAATTCCTTTTCTAAATATATCTCCAAAAGCCTTGAAAACATATGGTCACACAAAAACTTATACACAAAATTTCATAGCTGCATTACTCATAATAATATAAAGGGGGAAGCAAGCCACGTGGTTAGGTAAACAAAAGGTAGCATAGCCATGCAGCAGAATACTATTTAGCCATAAAGGAAATGAAGTACTGATACATTCTATACGTGGGTGAAACTCGAAAACATTATACTAAGTGAAAAAAGTCACAAAGGGCCTCATACTGTATAATTCTTTTTAAACGAAATGTTCGGAATATGCAAATCCTTAAAGACAGAAAGTCGATTAGTACTTGTCATGGACTGGAGAGGGGGAGAACAGGGCGGGACGGCGAAGGGTGTAAGATTTCTTTGGTAGGTAATGAAAATTTTCCGAATGTGGTGATGGTTGCACAGTTCTGTGAATATACTGCAAATCAGTGAATTTTACACATTAAATAGTTGAATTTTAAGTTGTGCAAATTTTATGTCCATAAAGCAGTTATTTTATAAAGGACACATTCTGAGGTCCTTTTTAGGTCTGATATTTCATTTGGAGAAGAGAGGTCCTATACTGAAGCATTGTAAACATAGGTGATGCAATATAGAAACATAAAATCTTAAAAGGTGAATTTATCATATTTAAAAAGTTATGTTGAAAATAAATCTATGCAATTGAAAAAATATTCAGTAATTACAAAAGAAAAATCATCCTTTGTCTCTAAACTTCATTTCACTCCCAAGAAGTAACCACGGCCAAGGAGTAACTGTAATATCCTGCCAGTCATTTGCCTATTTGCTCTCAGATCAAGTCTCTATCTTTCTTTTCTCCGTTCTGTATTGCAGGATACTCATCTTCCATCCTCTGATTATCCTATGGCTTCCAGGTAGCTTTAGCCAATGGAATGCACCAGTGGGGGACTGTAGAGAGGGAAGAAGGAGAAACTCACCTTCTTGGGCGGCATCCCTAAGGCAAATGCCTGTATTCTGGGGAGGCCCATCATGATTCCAGCTTCCTGTGGGTGGCCTAAGCGCAGGGCTGTGATGACACCATCCCCTCCCTTTGTTTCTCCAGCCTGAGGACTGTAGTGACTTTCTGCTTTTGTTAAAGCCTACATTATCTCACTCTACTCTTTAGCTTCTCAGCTTTTTTCTTAGTCTGTTAAGCAGGTGTGTTAAGTTCCTCTATTTTAAGTACCTGGGATAGTTTGTTTTCTGACTGGACATGGATCGATACTAGAAAATTTCCATGACTATGGAAATTTTAGATACGTAACTATTCTTTTTAAATACATATGAGATCGCAGTATTTGTAGATTGCCTTTTTACTTAACTATATATGTTGGCGACCTTTCCTATTAGCCTTTGCAAATCGATGTCTACTTTTCTTTTTTTCTTTTTTTCTTTTTTAAATTTTAATTGCATTTTAGGTTTTGGGGTACATGTGCAGAACATGCAAGATAGTTGCATAGGTACACACGTGGCAGTGTGTTTTGCTGCCTTCTGCCCCCTCACCCATATTTGGCATTTCTCCCCATGCCATCCCTCCCCCGCTCGCCCCCCCCCACTGTCCCTCCCCTATTTCCCCCAATAGACCTCAGTGTGTGGTACTCCCTTCCCTTGTCCATGTGTTCTCATTGTTCATCACCCACCTATGAGTGAGTATATATGGTGTTTCCTTTTCTGTTCTTGTGTCAATTTGCTGAGAATGATGTTCTCCAGATTCATCCATGTCCCTACAAAGGACACGAACTCATCATATCTGATTGCTGCATAATATTCCATGGTGTATATGTGCCACATTTTCCCAGTCCAGTCTATCTCGATGTCTACTTTTCAAACAGCTGGATATTCTTTTGTTGCAGGGATATACTGTACTGTATTTAATCAGTGCCCTTTCGGTGGAACTTTAGGTTGCTTTCAGTGTTATGTTATTACCAACACGGATGCTAAACGTTTGAAATGGATTGCTAAAGAGATTACCCAGATGTATACTCCTAGCAATGGTGTATGTAATATCTGTTTCCTCATTTTATACTCACTCTGTATTGTCAAATTTTTAAAGCTTTTCAGTTTGGTAGAGAAAAAAACTTTGATCTTTTACTGTTTTAATGGTAATTTTCAAATTATTGATGATATTAAGGGAGCCCTTGTCCTTCCTAATGTACAGAAGCCCTAGGACATGACCTGAAAGTCATAAGTTGAACATACTGGAGGCTGCCACGTCCTTTCTGAGAACGAAAAGCCAAAGGTGGGGTGTGTGCAGTTCATGGAGATTCTCTTTCTTCAGTACAAATCAGTAACGAATCAATTCTGGGAACAAACTGTTATCTTATGACGTTGTGTTGTGTCTGTGTGCATTTGAGGTCGTATTTACTCCCTGGAAACCTAGGCAGAGCCCCCGTTTAGCACTTCACGCTGACTTGCAGGACAAAACTTAGTCTAGAGCCTCTTCTCTAATCTCTTCTGTGGGGTCACTGTTAAGTACTTAGACGACAGAAAGAATTAACTCCCGAAGGTTAATTTCTAAAATGAGAAGGCCCCCAAGTGTGACTCTGGTTTGGGAGAACCGCTTAGTGGTGTTTTTCCATATAAGCTTGAGAGTCATACATTGGAGCTTTGATGATGGAATTATTTGCTCAAAGAAGGGCAGATGCCAGGAAAGGAAAGAAAACCTCAGATTCAGTTTGCGGCCCTGGAGTTGCAGGTGCTGACAGTAAACACGCAGGCAGTAGAAGATGGGGTAGGGGAGGCAGGAGCTTCTGATGCAGGAAAAAGGTTCCAGGAGGACACCACCCAGGAGCAGATGGTGGGAAGGACTCTTGGGGGAGGCTGATCTGTGCAGCAGTGACCTTTTCCCTAGCAGCGACCCCACCTGTAATTTGGCCAGGGGATGGAGAGGGTATAAGAAAACAACCAGAAAAAGGTGACTGTATAATGTTCTAATGGCCACATTTATCCACTTCAGGGATTTAGTCTTTCTCCTCCTCCATACCCTTCAAAAGCTACAGAGTTCGTATTTTCCATTTCAAAGCTATTTTAAAACATGTCAGCAGAGAGCTTATTCTTTGTAGCACAGTTTTCTAGTTACTTTGAATGAAGGAGGAAAAAGAGGGAAAGGGGAAGTCATGGGAAAAATAGTTGTGAAAGTGGGGAAGGAGGAGGAAGACGAGCAGGAGGACCCAACGCTCTAAATGGTCTCTCACTTAAGGTTAATTGCTAATTAATTATTTTTGGGACCCAATTCCCTGTCAGTTTGTCATAGATAAGGTTCTCTTCATTCAGTCCCCTCAGTCACTGTTCGGACGAGGGTTCCTGTTCGAAGTGGGATTGCTTCTTTGTTTTCTATCTGGGTAAAACTATCTCTGAATATCTGTTCATCACAGAGAAACTCTGCCATGTTTCCAAGCATCCTTTTCCCCTAACAGAAAGAAACCAAGCACCGTGACCATCCTATACTTTCTACTGAGCTCTCGGAAGGAGAGCCTTGCCAAGGTAAACAGCATCATCACCGCTTTCACCCCACAAGGATCTTCTAAGAAGGAAGAATTCACAGCTGCCAAATGAAATAAGCTAAAACTAGAAAAGTAATAAATGGTATTTTCCTGCCTCTAGGAGTGTATTACAAAAATAGAAGCTGAAAGTTAGAAAAAATGAAAAATTCTCTGCTATAATGTGGTGGATAGAATCAAAATTTCCCTTAAGCATTTTGGTTTCAGGAAACCCATTCTTGCAACTTTCATAATATCTTGAGAGTGAGATATTAAAATCCTTAATAAATGTCATCTTTAGTTGCAGACAGCTGAGTCAACACACATGACTGTCACTCTCAGTTTCTTCCTTCTTTGCCATCTTCTGATTAAGAGTAATTTTCAGCTAGGCCCACCTGGACTCCTTTCTAGCTAACCTGGAGTTACCTTGGCCTCTGGGCTAGATGCTGCTTAACTGGATTGTATGTCATTTAAATTATTTTGCATACTTTCCTGCAAATTATTTAAAAATATGAGTGAACAAACTTGTGACCCCTGAGTTTGCTATTAGAAAACACAGCTGCCAAAGGAAGCACATGGATTTCCAGATATACCATTTGCACAATTACATTAAACAGTGAATTTCCCCGCTGGAGTTGGAACAAGTCAGACACAAGGAAGCCTGACTGTCAGGGACTCAGAGGTAATAGGTTGACTGAGAAGCAGGACACGTTCCTTGTGCCAGGGGACTGTGTGCAGCTGGAGTGAACTCACATCAAATGAGATGTCACACTTCAGAAGCAGTGAAGAGGCATTTCACTCAGGCAAGATCTCTGCTGCACATGCTCCCTTTCCCCAAACAGCATGTCTGTGCTGAGAGCTGAATCTATAAAACACCACAGTGAGGCTGGCAGGCTAACGGGCAGTGGGAACTGGAAGAAGAGGAGACTGTGCTACTGGGAACTGGTGGAAGTGGGTTGGCCTCATCTTTCTGTGGCGTTACAGGGAAGCACGCAGGACTATTGCTCAGTGTTTCTTGCATGCAGAGAAGGTCTTGTGACTGGTGCTGAGCAAAACATGGAATGCAGGATGCTATCTGTAGATAACAACGTTTCCACCGTGCACTTTGGGAGCTATTGTTTCTAGCTTTGCTGCCCAGTGTGGAGTGTGGCATAGAGTGGGGATTTCAGGCAGGCCAGGCCAGCGGGCCATGTTCATCTTTGCAGCAAGATACTTGAATAGGTCCCCTGTTTTGTCATTTGTGTGGTGTCCAGTGCTCTCAGGAAGGTAGTCCTGGGCAGTGCCTGCTTTATCCCTTTATCACTTGCTTTGTCTTTTAAAACAACAACCTAATCCTGTCTCAGGTCTCTCCCAATTCCAGTGCCACTATGAGCCACACGCTGTGCTCGGTCCTAGGGATGTGTACTGTAGACGGAGGTGCAGCCCCTTCCATTAAGGATTTTTCAGTGTTTATGGAAAAAGAACCAGGAGAGAGAGACCAATTAACTAAAATTCAACTAGAGTAGCCAAAGATAGAGACTACATGCTGGAAGAAGGTCAAGCTTTTTTTTTTTTTTGCCTAGTAAGCCCTCGAGATTGTTAGTTATTGATTTTAAATTAAGGGATATAGTTTCATTATCTGTAAATAGTCAGTTAATTTGACTATTTGAGTCTTTTGGGAGGAAGAGTGGGGTTTATGGTTCTCCAGGGGAAGTGGTAAATGAGCGTAGTCCTCTCCAATTCATAGATTAAAAGCAAGGCATTCAAGTCTATGCCTCAAAAAAAAAATCAAAAGTATGCATTTAAATGATTCCCCAACATATAGCTAGAGATACAAGAATGCATCATTCCTCATAAGCAAATACATTTTCATGACTTAACAGATGAACTCTAACTTAAAATTGATGCCAAGCCCTGTGTTCACATTAATTGTGTAATTCAGGACAATTCTCCCCTTATATTCAGGGTTCCCTTAAATTTCATGCGAATCTACTCCATATGCACAGATGCAGATTTCCATGCCCGGCACTAGAGGCAAACTGAGGAGGGAGGGGGAACAGCTGGCAGAGCCTGAGGCTATGTATGGGCCATGACTTTCCTCAAAGAAAAGAAAGAGAAAATTTGAAGTGTCTGCAGGAAACCAGAACTTTCATTCTTGTTTTAGGCTGATTCCTATGCTTGCTTGTCTATTAGAATCTGATGAATCCTTTAAATACATTTGCATTAGGCACCCAGATAACCAGGAGACATATGGTGCTGTTTCCCTAGCCTTTTACGAACAGAAGCAGCCGGTAAGCAGAATGAAATATTTTAACAGGAACAAGTGAGCCTCAGGAGATGGAAGCTGGTATCAGTCAGTCTTGAGTTCTTCAGCTTCACTGACATCCTGAGCTAGCAGGAGGGGGCGGGCAGAGGGAACAGAACAGGGTGTGCTTTGAAGAGGCTGGCTGGAACTTGTGTCACCTGTGGCAGGAACAGGTGCAGTCCTCTCTGGGCCTGTGGGCCTCTGTCATGACAACACATAGGAAGAGAACCCGTTTCTAGGGACACGAAGCTGTTCCAGGGGCTTTGCGGTAGTCGGAGGGCCACTGGTTGGTGCTGGCCGTGCGGGTCATGAGTGTGGGTGGTGGGCTCTGGTCAGACCACCCTCGTGTTTCTCCCTTTTGTCTCAGAAGCAGCTCCCATTTCATCTCGTAAATTGAAACCACGATGATTAAACTTGGAGCGAGTCCAAGCGACCAACTAGAACGATTCATAATCTTATCAAGAGTCCATTTTTTTCAACCAATTTCAAATTATTAGGCTTCATTTATGTAGCTTGTTTCACCATCTGCATTAAGCAAGTTTCCACAGACTTACAGAACCATCTCTGTTTTATTTGAAAACCCCAGTCTGCTAAACGTGTTGTTTAGTGAATGCCGGGCATGTACCTACTGCGGCACCAGGCCCTCTGCATCATCATGTAACTTGAGTCTTGTAAAGATTGTCCCGCCCTTCTAGAGATAAGGAAACGGAGGCACAGAGAAGTTAAGCAACCTGCCAGAAGGTCACCCAGCTAGTAAGTGACCGCATCAGGATTTTAACTATCTTCTCTGACTCCAGAGCCATTTTCTGATCTTGCCATTTTTTTTGATACGCGAAGAATCACAATTTGATACATGAAGACCATTGCCCAGGTCTTTCCATTGCCCAGTGTGATCTTAGACAAAGATTGATATGAAAAGAATCTTACTGTGCCAAGGCAAGACTCTTGAAAATGATTCTAAACGTGTCTTCCTAGGGTCACATCATAGCTGAAAAGTATATGGATAATTTTAAATCCAGCATTGAGTAAATGTCAGAGGTTTCAGCGAATGGACATCAGCCTGAATTCTGCGTCTTTGGCGGGGGGCTCAGGATAGTCCTGGCCTAGTGCTCCTGGAAGTTTGGGCTCACAGGGTAAGACAGCAGAGACTGAGGCCTACTGGGAGTTCATTGTCTGATGAGTTCGGAAGCTATACAAGGAAACTTAACTGCAAAAGCTGCAACCTCTATGTGCTCTTGAAAAACATTTTATTCTTCTCCAAAGCTGTATTTTAAACATGAGGTGAGTGGTCCTAAAGAGGAAGGTGTCGCAATCATTCCCCTGAAAGGAATGAAGAGTTCAACATCCCCTGACAAAAATGTGCTCCATTAAGCAGCTGAAGTAAATAAAACTGTCAGCCGATTTCTTTACAAATTGTCCAAGACGGTGTTGCCGGCCTGTCCTCTTCAACTACACGTCCAGACTAGCAGCTCTGCTTCGTTTTCGTAGCTCCTCGTCCTTCTTAGGAGGGGAGATGATCAGACCTGGTGCCAAAAAAAGACGAGAGGGGCTTCATCTCCCAAGCTCTGCATGTCACGTAGGTTTGATCCTACTGTCCTTGCGTTCCTTACTGCTTGACTTTGAGGGCAAGTCATTCTGCTAACAATGTCTGACAAAGCTTTGTCCTTTTATACAAGTGATCACAGGGCTTCATTCCTACTGAGGCTCCAGCTTCCTCCAGTGACTAATCCCTGACAGTTTTATATGCCTTCTACTTACCAAACGCTTCCAAACACACCATCTCATTTAATCCTCAGATTAACTCTACGGGCTAGGCATTATTAGGTAATGAAACCAAGGTTTGAGATCGTAGAGCTCATAGAAATCAGAGCTGGGATGGAAACTCAGGACTGTCTGGTTCAAAGCCTGTGCTTCTTAACCATTACAGCACAGTGCCTTTTACAGACATGAAGACAGAGGCCTGGGAGGGGGAGGCAGCCTTAACAGGTTATGTAATGGGAGGCATAATTGATCTGTTCTTCATGACAGCTCTCTACTGCAGGATCCTAAAAGGAAATGGTCTTTTTATTTGTTTACACATTCATTCATTTTTAAAATAGATTTTACTTTTTTAGAATGGTTTTAGATGTAAAGAAAAATTGTGAAGATGATATAAAAAGTTCCTATATACCTGTCTTTCAGTTACTCTATACTTAATATTTTATATTAATATTAGATATTTATTGTAATTAATGTACAAATATTGATACAGTGTCAACTAATTAATACTATTACTAGTTATTATTAACTATGTCTATATTTTATTCTGGTTTTCTTAGTTTTTACCTAATATCCTTTTTCTGTTCCAGAATTTTATCCAAGATTCCACATTACCTTCGATTGTCACGTCTCCTTAGGCTCCTCTTGGCTGTGACGACTTGTTAGACTGTCACAGTCTGACCGGGCTACTATAACAAAATAGCATACACTAGGTGACACATAAACAGCAGGAATTTGTTCCTTGTAGTTCTGAAGGCTAAGAGGGCCAAGATTAAGACGCTGGCAGATTTGCGGCCAGTGAAAGCCCCCTTTCTCATAGACAGGACGTTCTTCCTGTTCTTACCTGGTGTAGGGGCTGAACGATCTCTCTGAAGCCTCCTTTATATGGGCACTAATCCTATTCATGAGGGCTCCACCCTCATAACCTAATAATCTCCCACACCATCACCTTGAAGTTTAGAATCTCAACATGCGAATTTTGGGGGGAAGAAATGTTCAGACCGCAGCCCGGACTTGCTTTGTTTTCTATGACCTCGACAAGTTTGAGAAGTACTGGTCACGCATGTTGAAGGACGACTTTACTGGGATTTGTCCGAAGTTTTTCCCTAACTAGTCTGTTGTGGGTTTTTGGGAGGAAGGCCATGGAATTAAAGTGCCTTCTTTTTTTTTGAGGCAGTGTCTTGCTCTCGTGTCTCAGGCTGGAATGCAATGTCGCAGTCTTGGCTCACTGCAACCTCTGCTTCCTGGTTCAAGTGATTCTCGTGGCTCAGCCTCTTGAGTAGCTGGGATTGCAGGGACTCACCACCATGCCTGGCTAATTTTTGTATTTTTAGTAGAGATGAGGTTTCACTATGTTGGTCAGACTGGTCTCAAACTCCTGACCTCAAGTGATCTACCTGCATCGGCCTCCCAAAATGGTGGGATTATAGGCATAAGCCTCCATGCCCAGCCTAAAGTGCCATTTTCATCACATCATATCAAGGGTATGTACCATCAATATAATTTATTGCTGTTGGTAACTTTGATCACCTGGCTGTGGTAGTGTATGTCAGGTTTCTCTGCTGTGAAGATACTGTTTTTTCTCCCCTTTCATACTGTATGCTTTGGAAGGAAGTCACTGTACAACCCATGCTTAAGGAGTGAGGAGTTACGCTCCATCTCTTTGTTAGCAGAATATCTATACAAATAATTTAGAATTTTTTCTGCACAAGAGATTTGTCTCTCTCTCCCACTTATTCAGTCATTTATTAATATTTATATCAGTATGGACTTTGGTTATTTATTTTTGACATCAAAGATTATCTAGTCTACTGTAGCAATAAGAAAGTAGTAGGTTCGTAGAGTCCCATCTTGCTTTAGTTAAGCAGTAAAAGTTCTTGGTTATTCTAAAGAGGTAGTGAGTGATATTTGAAGGGCATAGACACATGGGATGGTGGTGCTGGATGATATCACTGGTATTCTTTATTTTACTGATGAGGAAACGTAGTCACAACTATCATGAAACCACTGATCTGGTTCATTTATCACCTACTCCGTCTTTCCCTGTTGCCCACACCTGGCCAGATTCCATGGGAATCTAGTAGCTTTCTCTGAATCAGAGAACTGCTTTCACGGTTGATCTGAATTTTGATGACCAGTTTGCACCTCATGGTGCCCAATCTCAAGCAGAGTGCTCTAAGCATAGTGAGGGCCAACAAGCAACACTTTTATTTTATTTTATTGGTTTATTTTTTATTCTATTTTAAGTTCTGGGGTACATGTGCAGAATGTGCAGCTTTGTCACAGAGAGAGATACACATGCCATGGTGGTTTGCTGCACCCGTCAACCTGTTATCTACGTTAAGTATTTCTCCTAATGCCGTCCCATGCCTAGCCCCCATCCCCAACAAGCCCCAGTGTGTGATGTTCCATTCTCTGTGTCCATGTGTTCTCATTGTTCAACTCCCACTTACTAGTGAGAACATGTTGTGTTTGGTTTTCTGTTCCTATGTTAGTTTGCTGAGAATGATTTCCAGCTTCATCCATGTCCCTGCAAAGGACAGGAACTCATCCGTTTTTATGGCTGCATAGTATTCCATGGTGTATGTATGCCACATTTTCTTTATCCAGTCTATCAATGATGAGTATTGGGGTTGGTTTCAAGTCTTTGCTATTGTGAACAGTGCTGCAAAAAACATACGTGTGTGTGTCTTTATAGTAGAATGATTTATGTGTGGCCACACTTGTCTTTTTTAAGGAACAAAAGGAAAGACTATATCAAGTTTGTACAACCCACTTTATTTCACTGTTGTTTTTCTGTTTGGTTTGGTTTTCGGCTTTAGCAGCCTGAAGCCATGGTTTTTAGTGTCTGTCTCTAGTGATAAGTGGAAAACAGGAGTGAGGAAGGCGCTTTACTGGCCCAACCAGAAATGAAACTAAGAATCCATGACTCTATTATCTCCCTTGGGCACTAGATAATTTTTAATGTCCTGAAACTTATTCAGGAATAAGAGAGATATGGTATTCTTGTTTTCCCTTAGTACTTATTGTATGTATGGGATCCATTTTGGCAAGAGAACCAAACCTTGGGATTTCCATTAGCATAGGAGAAATTGATCTGTAAGGCTTGACAGCAAGACTGAGGTTCTATCCACCATACAGATAGGATTCGATAAATGGAAAACTGAATCCAATCATTATGGATACCCATGCTGTTCATATGAATTATCTGTGCCACACAATGAGGAATGATGGGCTTCTAGGCATGCCTGATGCTTCCCAGCAGAAGGCTGGCTAGGACTCTTATCTTTCCTTCCCTGCCAAAGCTTTGGTAGGGAAAAATAAGCTTGTGTGAATAAAGAATTTTGGCTGGGCGTGGTGGCTCACGCCTGTAATCCCAGCACTTTGGGAGGCTGAGGCGGGTGGATCACGAGGTCAAGAGATTGAGACCATCCTGGTCAACATGGTGAAACCCTATCTCTACTAAAAATACAAAAAAATTAGCTGGGCATGGTGGTGCACCTGTAATCCCAGCTACTCGGGAGGCTGAGGCGGGAGAATTGCCTGAACCCAGGAGGCAGAGGTTGCGGTGAGCCGAGATCGCACCATTGCAATCCAGCCTGGGTAACAAGAGTGAAATTCTGCCTCAAAAAGAAAAAGAAAAGAAAGAGTTGTACTGCCTCTATCTAATTCTTACTTGAATCGTCTTGGCTTTTAAGTGTCATTATTGGATAGGATTACCCTGCTGATCTGGAGCCTCTCCGGTGTCGGGGATTGCTAACTATATTGTGTGCTTTCTTGTCTGGTGCTGCTCCAAGACTAAAACAGTTTTATATTTTATTTCCATTACACAGTCTACCTTTCTGGGACATGTGAAATGTGGTCTGAGCCCAGTGTGGTAAACAGTCCTGCTGAGGCAGAAAGCTGCCAAAAGCACTTGATCTATTGGTGAAAAGTTGACCTTCAAAGAGTAAATGGGGCTCTCTCTCTCAGTCAGTCTGCAGATGCAGAGTAGAGGGTTATACGAACATTACTGTCACGCAGTGTAGAATGCTGGGGAACCACTTAACATAGAAAAAGAGATATGTGAGTTATTATCCTGCTCTGTTACTTACTGACTGTGCCCTTAGATAGTTTTTTAGCCCTTGTGAATCTTTCTTTCCTCAAATAAAAAGTAAAATCAGAAATTTCTACTCTGTGTAATTTCTATTTGGATTAAATGAGACAAGGTATGTAAAGAGCATATTAGAGGATCCACACATGAGAGTGGCTATGATTCTCATCATCGAACGCTTAGCATTATGTTTTCTGTGATTACATTTTCGAGATTCTGATAGTCCAATTATAGTCCAATTCATTTCTCTTTGGGCTCGGCCTCAATGAGAAGTATTGTCCGCAGAGGAAAGAGTGTCTTCTGGCTCACACCACTATGGCATTGCTTTGAATTACTTTTTGTGATAGGATAATTTGTTCAGATACATTCTCACTTTCTCCTGATTTTGTTGATGTTCGGTGATGAGCATTTACAAGACTGCTGGCCCTGGATATAACATATCTCCAGCTTAAATAAAGAGACGGGTATTTTCACACAGGAATTGAGACCCTGACCATGACCTTACAACACTGAGCAGAGCCAAATGTCACAACAGATACTGGTACATCTGGTATATCCTGGGAGAATGTTTCCCAGCCTGGAGGTTAGCCGCATGCTTTCATCATCCTGGGATGGCTCCTCTTCCTCTGTCTCCCCACAGGCAAAACTAACTAACTTGGCCTATTGATATATAATCTTTATTGATAATTGGGGAGGATATCTCCTTTAAGACAGTACCTGATACATAGCCACAGACACTCAAGCCTGGAGGAGACTTCACCAGCCCTTCAGTGCCAACTGCCCCTACAGCCATTTGGAAACCACTTACGGAGAGCTTGTGGTGTGTCTTCGCCTTTCAGCTGGGTTGAACTAAAGACATACAGGCATTGACATGCCATAAAAGTGTTTTCACTATCACCCAACACAACATTTCTCAGTGGGGTCTTCACATTATCAACCTATTCGTATCTTTTCTTTGACTGCCAAATGTCTCAAGAGAGTAAACACTGCACCCGTTCACCCTCATCCCGCTTGCTCTCGGCCTCCTGCCTCCACCAAATTCCGAAGCTGCTGCTGGCAGGGCTGTTGTGCTAGGCCTCCTTTTTGTGGTCTGACAGATTACCTTTCTTCAATCCCATTTTCCTGTCTGCTTTGTCTGAGACTCTTCATCACTCTTCGCCTCCTGAAATTGCTTTCTTAATTTCTAATATTTCGTACTATTCAGATTCTCCTTCTACTTGTCAGATGATGCATCTGTCTACTGGGCTGATTTTTCCCTCTTCACCCACCTTAAAAATGTAGGCAACCCCAAAAGGCCTATTCTTATCCGTAATCTTTTATCTTCCTGCCCGCTTATTTTCTCACTCTTCTCATTTATTTGCCATGACTTCAAATATCACCTGCATCCAGATGGTTCTCAAATCTTTACCCAGATCTTAACTCTCTCCCAGTCTCCTACTGTGTCTGCTCAGTGGCTTGCTGAACATTTTCACCTGTAGGTCTGTTGGTACTTCAAAAGCAATATAGATAAATCTCAATTTTTCATTCCTATCAGAGGTTTTCAAACTGTGCTTTCCAGATCCCTAAGTTTCATGAAAATATCCTAAGTGCTAAATGAGATTGGGACTGATAGTTAAGAAAATGAAGATTCCAGTGCTTCCACTAACTGGAGCACTCTTACTTTTTTTTTTTTTTTTAAATATGTGGGACTTCTAAGTGAGATTTAATTTTCTAATCAAGGATTGTAATGGTAAATAAATATTTGGAAACCTCTTAGCTACCACAATTTGTTCTAAACTAGTTCATTCTACTATTGAGCTTTTAGTGTTTCTTTTTTTTTTTTTGAGATGGAGTTTCACTCTTGTTACCCAGGCTGGAGTGCAATGGCGGGATCTCCACTCACCGCAACCTCCGCCTCCTGGGTTCATGCAGTTCTCCTGCCTCAGCCTCCCAAGTAGCTGGGATTACAGGCACGTGCCACCATGTCCAGCTAATTTTTTGTATTTTTGGTAGAGACGGGGTTTCACCATGTTGACCAGGATGGTCCTGATCTCTTGACCTTGTGATCCACCCACCTTGGCCTCCCAAAGTGCTGGGATTGCAGGCGTGAGCCACCGCACCCGGCCGAGCTTTTAATTTTTGTTGCTAGGAATCATAAAATCAAATGCCTACAGGGGCCAGATATGAAATATAAATAAGTAAAATGCCCTGAGTTTATGACAAAAGAAAGTAGTGGGGATTGTGGTGTGTTGATGATAACATAGCACTTATAAAAGCCTTCAAATTAAAAAAGTTAAGTCAGTTTATGGGCTATAAATCCACATCTGCAAGCTTCATCTTCTGGAGTTATGCATTTCTAACATTTGGGTAGCAATAGTATCCTGATTACCCAGGCTGAATATCTTGGACAGATTTCCCTCCCTCCTCATTCTTCCCTGACCCTTAAGTTATCCATGACCAAATGCTATTGCTTCTTTTCTCCCAGTGGTTTTGTTGTTCGTCCTTTCTGTGCTATTGCTGATCCTTGTTTATACTCTTTATAGCTTGTAAATGGACCTTTCCCTTGATCCTCCCTCTGAGCTTTTCTGCCCACACTGCTCAGGATGTGTTCCCATGGTCCATGGTGAGAAGACAGTGTCCTCAGTTTGGCTTTCAAGGATATCCACCTTTCTTACCTTCTGAATGCCTTATCTTTGTGTTTATACAGAACCTAATTGTAATAATCTCATGATATGTGCTATCTTCTATATTTTATGACATAGTCATTTGTATCCATGTCTCACTTATGATACTAGATACCAGATTAGTACTAGATTATAAAATCCTACTGTTTTATTTTAATGCACATTTTTGAATACCTACCATGTCCAATAGGTATGATTTCAGGTGCTTTGGACATAGACTTTGTCCTCAAAGTAGTCACAGATGAGTTCTAAAGACAGTAATGCAGCACTTTGGGAGGCTGAGGCGGGTGGATCACGAGGTCAAGAGATCGAGACCATCCTGGTTAATTAACATGGTGAAACCCCGTCTCTACTAAAGATACAAAAAATTAGCTGGGCATGGTGGCACGTGCCTGTATTTCCAGCTACTTGGGAGGCTGAGGCAGGAGAGTTGCCTGAACCCAGGAGGTGGAGGTTGCGGTGAGCCGAGATCGCGCCATTGCACTCTAGCTGGGGTAACAAGAGCAAAACTCTGTCTCAAAAAAAAAAAAAACAGTAATGCAAAGAAATAATTACCACATTCGATAGTGAGGGCTTATAATAAAGATATGTACAAAATGCTATGGGACTATACAAAGGGAAGCAATTATTTCTAGACAGATTATATAGGTGATGACGTGTCAAGAAAAGTGACATTTGTGTTGAACCATAAAGGTTGAGTAGGGATTCATCAGGATGTAGGAAAAGGAAAGCAAAATAATTATAGGCATTCCAGATGGTGGAAAGATTTTAGAAATAATGTTTTATAAGGAACGTGGAAGGAATTTGGGCTCTTTGTCTTGAAGAACAGATAACATATTTGAAGAGGAAATAGATTCTTCCTTAGGTAAAAGCAGAACCAATATGTGGAATTTATAGAGAAAAATTTTAGATTTCATACCATGAAGGCATTTCCCTAGTTAAAGACTCTTGACTTGGACATGGGTTAGTTTAGCAGTGAACTCGATGACATTAATTCTTAGGTGGCGGCTAAATAAACATCCAAATCTATAGAAGATGGGTTTCAGAATGGAAAGTTTAACCCTAAAATACTTTAAAAATACTTGTACAGGTATTTCTGCTTCAGCCAGTGTGACTGCTTTGGCCAAGGTAAGTGGAGCATTCGCTATCAGGCTCATTAAGTGTCTTGGTTCTATCCATATGGCTCAGCACAGAAGTACTCAATAAATGTTGAATTGAAATCAAGCAGGTAAATCATCTGTGATCAATAGACTGGCTTCTGTATAGAAGCTTTGTAGAATGTGTTCACTTGCTTTTCCTTTAAAAACTCTCTGTGGGAAATTGGGAAATGTGGACCTTTATCTCCTGCAGGTGGGAGTATGAATTTGTGCAACTTTTTGCAGGGAAATTTAGCTTTACCTATAAGTAGCATCAGTACATTTATATAATTGATGTGGCAGTTCTATGTGCAGCAATTTCTTCTAGGGCAATTATGGAGAGTAAACATTTTACCTACAAAGATGTTCATCATGCAAGTGCTAAAAATAAAAATTGAATATAATCTAAATGTTGATCGATTTGTAATGGGTTAAATAAATTATGGTGTATCTGGACAAACAAATAATATTCTGCCACTAAGAATGACATTATAAAAGGATACTTCACAACATGGACAGCATGTGCATAACCTATTGTCAACTTTAGAAAGCAAGTTTCCTAGGTACTGTAATTCAAATTTTTATCCTGTATATGTGTTGATTTCTGAGTTGTGTGATTATGGAAGGTTTTATTTTTTTCCACTTATTTGTAGTAAACGTTTCCTACAATAAATATAGAATACTTTGTAGTAATTTTAAAAGGTAGTTAAAAATCAAAAACAAAACCTGTTTTGCATGGCTGTGCCTATTCCCTTGAGGGTAGAGCTACCACTTATTCAATATGGCCACCAGAAAGGAGCAAAACCCAGCACTAGGCCAAGCTGGGAGAACAGAGAGGTCCTGAAGGTGAGTTCAGCCTGTACGGCCAGGAAGATATCCCCTCTGTTTAGTAAAAGTGCTGCCTTCCTCCTCTGGACTACGCTGGCCACAAATTCACATACCAAATTTTCCTTTTATTCTTTTTTTTTCTGCTCCCGCCCCACCCCGATGACTAAATGACTCACTTCATTTACACTTCCTAAAGCTGTCTGTACTTTTCCTCTTCTACCTCCGCTCCTTCAGTCAGGGACTGACTGTCTCACTGCATCCAGCAAACCGGTGCCAGATGATTCCCGAGTTGTGTTGATATTTACGGTAGATGTTAATTACAGTGTTATGGAGTAAACCTATGGCTATCATACCTTTGCTACCTGCCCTTTCATGGAAATAAGCAGGAAGAAGTGACTCATGTTTGAACGGCCGCACAGTGTAAGGAGCTGAGCTACCTGAATCTAGACCTCTATTTGCCACGACATCAAGGTGACTAAAGGATAAAGAGAGGCCTGGACTAGCTAGGATGGCTGCATTCTTTTTTCTGGTGACTCGGGCTTGGATGAGATGACCTTCCTGTGCAGAGGTTATGAAATTTTATGGTAATTATTCTCTTGTCTCCTCTACTAGAAGCAAAGATCACACTCAATATAAACTCCTCCGTTCTAGCTTTAACACTATACTTAGGGAAAAGTAGTTTTTTTGTATTTGCCCTACCCAGAGTGGGAAACTCTCAGTTGTAGGATCATGCTCATTTTATATTTTTTACCAAAATGTGAACCACATAATGGACACGGGGCAGCGGCAGCAAAGAACTTTGAAGCTTATGGGAAATATGCTATTTAGCAATAGTTCCTACATTTATTCAACATTTATTCAGGTATTTTTGGGCCGTGGGCACACAAAGAAGATGAAGTCATAATTCCTGTTTTTAAGTGGAGAAAATGAACTTTTCTAGAACATGTCAGATGAATACAGCCTATGTTAAGTGCAAGGACAGAGGCATGCGCATGGGTTGGAGCAGTACGAAGAAGGATTTCTAGGATCCTGGCACTGGGAGTGAGGGTGAGAATGAGACTTGGGGATGAGTTTAAAGCTTGAAAGGAGTTAGGCAAAGACCAAGTGGGTGGGAGGAAGACGTTCCAGACAAAAGGACAACATGAACAAAGACACAGGTGTAAAAGCACATGCTGTGCCTGGGGAATTAGAATACGATGTGATGCAGGTTTTGAGAAGGAAATAATAATGTGGGTTGGGCATAACAGTCCTTGGAGGACTTTGTGTCCCTTATTAGTGAGTCTGGACTGTATCCTGTAGGCAGTGAGGCATCATTAAGGAGTTTTAAGTAGGAAAGCTACACACCGTGTTTGAGCTTGAAAAGGGTCATTTTGGTGGAAATAGAATTGAGTGGGAACAAACTGGAGTGTGGTGCCCATTAGGAACTGGATGTTACAGCTCAGGGGAGGGACAGTAAAGCTTAAATCAAGACACAGGTGGTTAGTGAGCTGAAGGACACAATTTTATCATCTCATTTTTTCCTCCAAAATTTGGGAGATAAAAGTAACAGGATTTGGGAAGTAATTAGACATGCGTGTGTGAAAGCACAGAGATACGGTGGAATCAAAGACCTGGAAGCCAGGCAACCTGAGCTCTGTGTGATGAAAGTCACACACTTCCTTGGTTCATGTCACCATGAACAATTCTTCCATGGTCCAAGTGACAAGTGTCAGTCCGTTTGGCTCAGCATTAGGATACATTGGTTGAAACCAATTTTCTATTAAGAGAATATGAGAAATATTTTAATTTGATTTCCTTTTTTTTAGAGAGTTGAGAGAAAATGAAAAGAAGGAAGAGAATCTCTAGGCTTTTATGAAAAGAGAGACATTTTAAAACATTTTTTTTTTAAGAATTGAATTACAATCTCCTTAGTAGAAAAGCATTAGGGTTTGAGGGCCAATATCAGTTTTATTGGATATGAAGAATTAAATGTTGGCAAGGAAAATATCTGTTACAAAAGGAGTAATTTGAATTCCTAAATAGGTAAAACCCCAAGTAATCAGCCTAAGTGCTGCTGGGGACGGCTCTCCTTTGGAATATTGCCAGAACAGATAACGAAGGATTTAGAAAAATTAATTTTGTATCGAGGGAAAGGTAAAAGACACCCAGTAATTCATTCAGTAGCTGCTAAGGACATTTTGGCATCTGAGCTGTAAAACAAAACGTTGTCCTTGTGTGAATTATGTTTCTCTAATAGTTCCTTGGTGGAAGCTACCAGGCCTAGGGCTCACCTTTCCTTCCATGTGTTCTCTCAGGGGTGAGGGGATGTTGGGGCTTGATTATGGATAAATAAGATCAGGAAATATGTGTACATTTTGGGGGCCCCTTTGAAAGGAGACAGTCGTTTTTTTCCTTAGTGCTTTACATCACAGTATAATCACATTCTTAATATCTATTTGCCTTTGTTTAAGCTGCCTGACTATATATAGCAACAACAAAACCACTATGGCTCTTTTAAGCTGAATTTTAGTGTTGATAGAACAACACATAGGAGTATGTAGTTAATAATCCCTGTAAACAGCGTAATGGGTGAGTTTTGGGAGTGAGGCCAGCTAAAGATGGGATGAGCCTGGAAATGCCTGGGTATCAGATATAAGCTAGTTACCTCTCCAGATGCGCTCTGTCCCTCAAGAGGCTGACCTGTATAGACTGCATAAGAGGACTCCTTTATCTTCAGCTTCCAGTTGGGTTTCTCCAATGGGAAGCTCTAGCACGAGATCAGGAGGAGGAAGGAGGGTGAGGCTGGGGCATTTATTACCCCCATTTTGTCAATGTTAGTCTTCTCAGATTAACTGCATTCCTCATCCAAACGTTACAGCTCCTTGAAGGTGACCCTCCCTGTGCTACATCCAGGCCTAAGGGCAGTAACTAGCTCTCTAGCCCCTTGGCCCTGTACTTTTTCTTGTGGTTTCCTACAACAGTGATTCTTAAGGGTTAAAACCACTTGATTTAGTGGGTTGAGGGGTGAAGCCTGAGCATTTGTACTCCTAACAAGTGATACTGATGCTGATCTGGGAACTGCACTTATGCCTCATTAACTCATTCTTGAATTACTCTAATGTGAGTGTTTCATATGTTACCAATAGGATCCTGATGGAACAGGCCTCAGTTATTGGGCTTGATACAGTCCCGGTCAGGGACTGTCAGATGGTCCTGGAGGGAAGAGGATCAGTAGAAATGAGCACCGACGGAAGTGAGTGAAAGATTATCTGTGAAGAAAGTCAATGGTAGCTTGATGGGATAGCATTGAATCTGTACTTTGGGCAGTATGGCCATTTTCATGATATTGATTCTTCCTAATGATGAGCATGGAATGTTTTTCCATCTGTTTGTGTCCTCTCTTATTTCCTTAAGCAGTGGTTTGCAGTTCTCCTTGAAGAGATCCTTTACATCCTTTGTTAGCTGTATTCCTAGGTATTTTATTCTCTTTGTAGCAGTTGTGAATGGGCGTTCACTCATGATTTGGCTGTCTATTATTGGTGTATAGGAATGCTTGTGATTTTTGCACATTAATTTTGAATCCTGAGACTTTGCTGAAGGAGATTTTGGGCTGAGATGATGGGGTCTTCTAAATACACAATCATGTTGTCTGCAAATAGAGACAATTTGACTTCCTCCTTTCCTAATTGAATACCCTATTTCTTTTTCTTGCCTGATTGCCCTGGCCAGAACTTCTAATACTTTGTTGAATAGGAGTGGTGAGAGAGGACATTCTTGTCTTGTGTCAGTTTTCAAAAAGAATGCTTCCAGTTTTTGCCCATTCAGTATGATATTGGCTGTGGGTTTGCCATAAATAGCTCTTATTATTTTAAGAGAGTTTTTAGCATAAATGGCTGTAGCATTTTGTCTAAGGCCTTCTCTGCATTTATTGAGATAATCATGTGGTTTTTGGCTTTGGTTCTGTTTATGTGATGGATTATGTTTATAGATCTTTGTATGTTGAACCAGCCTTGCATCCCTGGGATGAAGCTGACTTGATTCTGATGGATAAGCTTTTTTGATGTGCTGTTGGATTCAGTTTGCCAGAATTTTATTGAGGATTTTTACATCAATGTTCATCATGGATATTGGCCTGAAATTTTCTTTTTTAGTTGTGTCTCTGCCAAGTTTTGGCATCAGGATGATGTTGATCTCATAAAATGAGTTATGGAGGATCCCTTTTTTTGTATTGTATGAAGGGGGATTTGGGACGAACTGGGATGTCACAGAGAATGGCTGCATGGAATGGTGATAGCTGCCTTGGAACAGTGCGATTACCTATCAATGAATGTCAGGGAGTCAGGTTTCCAAGGACTTAGGAATCTGACCAGATTTGTGCTTATATTAATCTACATTGACATTTTAAATAATTTTTATTAATATTTTTAACTTTTAATTTTTATATGTACAAATTTGGTGTATATATTTATGGGGTTCATGAGATATTTTGACACGTTTGTACAATGCATAATAATCACATCAGAGTACATGGAGTGTCCACTGCCTTAAATAGTTATCCTTTCTTTGTATTACAAACATTCTAATTATACTTTCAGTTATTTTTAAATGTACAGTAAATTATTATTGACTGTAATCACCCTGTTGTACTATCAAATACCAGATCATATTCATTCTATCTAACTTTATTTCTGTATCTATTAACCATCCCCACTCCACTCTCCCCCACCCCAACTATGCTTCTCAGCCACTGATAATCATCCTTCTATCTATGAGTTCATCTTTAAAATTTTTAGCTCTTACAAATGAGTGAGAACACGCAACGTTTTCCTTTCTCTATTTTTTGGAATGGTTTGAGTAGAATTGGCATTAGTTCTTCTATAAACGTTAGGTAGAATGCAGCAGTGAAGCCATTGTTTCCTGGGCTTTTCTTTGTGGGGGACTTTTTACTGCAGCTTTAATCTCATTACTTGTTCTGGGTCTACTCAGGTTTTGGATTTTCTCATGGTAGGTTGTATGTGTCTAGGACATTTAGCCATTTTTTTCTAGATTTTCCAATTTATTGGCATATAGTTGCTCATAGTAGTTTCTAATGATCCTTTGAATTTCTGCAGTGCCAGCTGTAACATCCCTCTTATCTCTCATTTTATTTATTTAGATCTCTCTCTCTCTCTCACTCTCCTTCTCTCTCACTCTCTCTTCTCTCTCTCTTTTCTCTCCTCTCTCTCTGGTTTGGCCAAAGATTTGTCAATTATACTTATCTTCTTGAAAATAACAACTTTTAGTTTCATTGATCTATTTTTTTTTGTAATTTCAATTTCATTTATTTGTGATTTTACCTTTATTATTTCTTTTTTTTTCTATGAATCGAGTTTGGTTTGCTTTCATTTTTCTACTTCTTTAAGATGCATCATTAGGTTACTTGAGTTTTCTACTTTTTTTATGTAGGCACTTATTACTGTAAATTTTCCTCTTCATACTGCTTTTGTTGTTTCCCATGGGTTTTGGTATGTTGTTTTTCTATCTTTGTTTCACATCTTTTTTTCAATTTTCTTCTTAATTTCCTCGTTGACACACTAGTCATTCAGGAGTGTATTATTTAATTTCTGTGTGTGGGTATAATTTCCAAAGTTCCTCTTGTTATTAATTTCTAGTTTTATTCCACTGTGATCAGAAAAGATGTTTGATATAATTTCAATTTTTAAAACCTTTTTAAAGACTTGTTTTGTGGCCTACCACATGATCGACCCTTGAGAATGATCTATGTGCTGAGAAGTATGTGTATTCTACAGCCACTGGATAAAATGTTCTGTAAATATCTATTGGGTTCATTTGGTCTGTAGTACAGAATAAGTCTGATGTTTCTTTGTTGATTTCCTGTTTGTGGTAATCTGTTCAATGCTGATATTGGAGTGTTGAAGTCGCCAGCTATTATTGTATTGGACCTATCTCTTTTTAGCTCTAATAATAATTGTTTTATATTTATGGGTGCTTCAGTGTTGAGTGCATATATGTTTACAATTGTTATATTCTCTTGCTGAATTTACCCTCTTATCATTATATAATGACCTTTGTTTCTTTTTATAGTTCTTGTTTTGAAATCTGTGTTGTCTGATGTAAGCTTAGTACTACTGTTCTTTTTTAGTTTCCATTTGCATGTACTTTTCCCATCCCTTTATTTTTAGTCTGTGTATGCCTTTAGGTAAAATGTGTTTCTTGTAGGCAACACATCACTAGGTCTTGTTTTTTTTTTTTTTTAATCCATTCAGCCATTCTATATTTTTTGATTTGAGAGTTTGGTTTATTTATATTCAATGTTATTATTCAATGTTTTTAGTGATAAGTAAGGACTTACTCCTGCCTTTTTTTTTTCTAATTATTTGGTGACCTTTTTTCCTTCCTCCCTTACTCCTCCCCTTCCTCACTCCTCCCCTCTCTCACCCCTCCCCTTCCCTTCCTTTCCTTTATTCTTGTTTTCCTCTTTGTAAAAGTGATTTTCTCTGGTGGTACCCTTTAATTTCTAGCTTTTCATTTTTCATTTATCTGTTTTATGTTTTTTGATTTGATGTTATCATGAGACTGGCAAATAACATCTTATAACCCATTATTTTAAATTGATAATAACACTGAAAATTGAACAATTTAATAAACAAGCCAAAGGAGAACTAATAAAAACTCTACACTTTAACTTCATCCCCTACTTTTTAACTTTTTGTCATTTCTATTTATATGTTATTATACTCTTTATATTTTGAAAAATTGTTATAGTTATTTTTTATTGGTTGTTAGTCTTTTTACTCAAGATATGACTTGCTTACATACCACAATTATAGTGTTATAATATTGGGTGTTTTTCTGTGTGCTTGTACTGGTGATTGCACTTTCAGATGATTGCTTAGCGCTCATTAAGATCTTTTTCTTTCAGACTGAAGATCTCCGTTTAGCATTTTATGTAGCACAAGTCTGGTGTTGGTGAAATCCCTCAGCTTTTGTTTGGGAAAAGTCTTTATTTCTCTTTCATATTTGAAGGATATTTTCACTGGATATGATATACTATTCTAGAATAAAAGATTTTTTCTTCAGTACTTTAAGTATGTCATACCACTCTCTCCTGGCCTGTAAGGCTTTGCTGCCAGATGTACACTCCTGTGTATGTTCATTATATGTTATTTGTTTCTTTTCTCTTACTGCTTTAGGATCCTTTTTTTATCCTTTACCTTTGGAAGTTTGATGATTAAATGTCTTTAGGTCTTACTTGGGTTAAATCTTCTTGGTGTCCTTTAACTTTCTTGTACCTGAATCTTGGTATCTTTCTCTAGATTTGGAAGTTTAAAAACTTATTATTACAGGGGGAGGATCCAAGATGGTCAAATAGGAACAGCTCCAGAGTGCAGTTCTCAGCAAGAACAATTCAGAGGGTGAGTGCCCACTGCACTTCCAAACCAATTTTCACTCCTCACAGACCAGGAGATGCCTGGGCCAAAAAGTGCCACAAGTTTTGAGCATGGCAGTTTCAACCTGTATTGGGTTGATGCACAGAAACTCACAGAAATCTGGGCGTCTATTTCACTGGCACCTGGAATGCCTGGGAGACAGAGCCACCCATTCAACTGAAAGGGAGGGGAACGCCAAGGAGCCAGACCATCTGGCTCAGCAGGTACCACTCCCTCAGAACAAGTAATCTGAAATGCTTTGGACTGAGAGTTTCACAGCAAGTGCAGCTGGACCCAGGATGGTCCAGCTCAGTATGGGAAAGGGTAACCACCACTACTACCAAGGCAGTTCCCACAGCAGCTGGGCAGAGCCTATGGCAGCTCAGCAGCACCTCTGCTGGCAGGCTGTGACTAAACTACTCCATGTGGGGCAGGTCATCTATGAAAAAAGACAGCAGCACAATAGGAACTTATAAATAAAGCTGACTGTCCTAGGACAGAGCACCTGGGAAAAGAGGCAGTTATGAGTTCTGCTGCAGCAGACTTAAAAGTACCTGCCCAGCACCTATGCACAGAACAATGGTGCTCCCAGCACAGCACTGAGCTCCTATAAGGGACAGACTGTCTTCTCAAGCAGCTCCCCAAACCCCTTATACCCAAAGAGACACCTCATAAAGGAGAGCTCAGGCTGACATCTGGCAGGTACCCTTCTGGGACAAAGATAACAGAAGAAGAAACCAGCAGCCACTCTTACTGTTCTGCAGCCCCCAAAGGTGATCTGAGGCAAGAAGGGTCTGGAGTGGACCTCCAGCAGTCCTGCAGTAGAGAGGCCTGACTCTTAGAAGGAAAACTAAGAAACAGAAAGAAATAACTTCATCATTAACAAAAAAGACATCCACTCAGAGACCCCATCCAAAAGTTACCAACTACAAAGACCACAGGTAGATCAATCCACAAAGATGGGAAGAAACCAGTGCAAAAAGGATGAAAACACCCAAAACCGAATGCCTCTCCTCCTCCAAGGGATCACAACTGTTCACCAGCAAAGGAACAAAGCTGGTTGGAGAATGAGTCTGATGAATTGCCAGAAACAGGCTTCAGAAGGTGGTTAATAACAAACTTCTCTGAGCTAAAAGAACACGTTCTAACCCGATGCAAAGAAACTAAGAACGTTGAAAACAGATTTGACAAAATGCTAAAGAGAATTAACAGCTTAGAGAAGAATCTAAATGACATAATGCAGCCGAAAAACACAAGAACTTCGCAAAGCACACACAAGTTTCAATAGCCGAATTGACCAAGCAGAAGAAAGAATATCAGAGATTGAAGATCGACTCAATGAAATAAAACAAGAAGGCAAGATTAAAGAAGAAAGTAAAAACAAATGAACAAAGCCTCCAAGAAATACGGGATTATGTGAAAAGATCTTATCTACATTTGATAGGTGTACCTGAATGTAATGGAGAGAATGAATCCAAACTGGAAAACACTCTCCAGGATATTTTCCAGGAGAACTTCCCCAACCTAGCAAGCCAGGCCACCATTCAAGTCCAGGAAATACAGAGAACACCATGAAGACATTCCTCAAGAAGAGCAACCCCAAGGCATGTAATTGTCAGATTCACCAGGGTTGAAATGAAGGAGACAATGCTAAGGGCAGCCAGAGAGAAAGGTCGGGTTACCCACAAAGGGAAGCCCTTCAGACTCACAGCAGATTTCCTTGCAGAAACCCTACAAGCCAGAAGAGAGTGGGAGCCAATATTCAACATTCTTAAAGAAAAGAACTTTCAGCCCAGAATTTCATATCCAGACAAACTAAGCTTCATAAGTGAAGGAGAAGTAAAATCCTTTATG
Organism: Leontopithecus rosalia; assembly: GCA_028533165.1. Taxonomy (NCBI): domain Eukaryota; kingdom Metazoa; phylum Chordata; class Mammalia; order Primates; family Cebidae; genus Leontopithecus; species Leontopithecus rosalia. The sequence goes on along the minus strand of CM052657.1, from coordinate 4,552,583 downwards.
GACAAGCAATTGCTGAGCGATTTTGTCACCACCAGGCCTGCCTTACAAGAGCTCCTGAAACAAGCACTAAACATAGAAAGGAACAACCAGTACAGCCACTCCAAAAATGTACCAAATGGTAAAAACCATTGAAACAATGAAAAAAATGCGTCAACTAACAGGCAAAACATCCAGCTAGCATCAAAATGGTAGGATCAAATTCATGTAACAATATTAACCTTAAATGTAAATGGGCTAAATGCCCCAATCAAAAGACAGTGATTGGCAAATTGGATAAAAAGTCAAGACCCATCATTGTGCTGTATTCAGGAAACTCATCTCATGTGCAAGGAGACACATACGCTCAAAATAAAGGGATGGAGGAAGATTTATCAAGCAAATGGAGAGCAAATGCAGGATTTGCAATCCTAATCTCTGATAAAGTGGACTTTAAACCAACAAAGATCAAAAGAGACAAATAAGGGCATTACATAATGGTAAAAGGATCAACGTATCAAGAAGAGCTAATGATCCTAAATATATATGCACCCAATACAGGAGCACCTAGGTACATAAAGCAAGTTCTTAATGACCTACAAAGAGACATAGACTCCCACACAATAATAGTGGGAGACTTTAACAATCCCTGTCAATATTAGACAGATCAACAAGACAGAAAATTAACAAGGATGTGCAGAACTTGAACTCAGATCTGGAACAAGCAGGCATAATAGAAATCTACGGAAATCTCCACCCTAAATCCACAGAATATGCATTCTTCTCTGCACTGCATTGCACCTACTGTAATATTGACCACATAATTGGAGGTATATCACTCATTAGCAAATGCAAAAGAATGGATATCATAACAGACACTCTCTCAGACCACAGTGCAACCAAATTAGAACTCAGAATTAAGAAACTAACTCAGAACTGCACAGCTTCATTGAAACTGAACAACTGGCTCCTGAGTGTCAACTGGATGAACAGTGAAATTCTCTTTGAAACCAACGAGAATGAAGACACAATGTACCAGAATCTCTGGGACACATTCAAAGCAGTATTTAGAGGGAAATTTATAGCAATAAATGCCCACATGAGAGGCAAGGAGAGATCTAAATAAGACACCCTATCATCAAAATGGAAAGAGCTAGAGGAGCAAGATAAAAAAAAACTCAAAAGCTAGCAGAAGACAAGTAACTAAGATCAGAGCAGAACTGAAGGAGATAGAGACACAAAAAACCCCTTTAAGAAATCAATAAATCCAGGAGCTGGGTTTTTGAAAAGATCAACAAAATAGACAGACTGCTAGCCAGATTCATAAAAAAGAAAAGGGAGAAGAATCAAATAAATGCAATAAAAAACGATAAATTGGATATAACCACTGATTCCACAGAAATACAAACTACAATCAGAGATTACTACAAACAACTCTATGCACATAAACCAGTAGACCTGGAAGAAATGGATAAATTACTGGTCACTTACACCCTTCCAAGCCTAAACCAGGAAGTAGTTGAAACCTTGAACTGACCAATAACAAGGGTTGAAATTGAGGCAGCAATTAATAGCCTATCAACCAAAAAAAGTCCAGGTCCAGACGGGTTCACAGCTGAATTCTACCAGATGTACAAAGAGGAGTTGGTACCACTCCTTCTGAAACTATTCCAACCAATCCAAAAGGAGGAAATCCTTCCCAAATCATTTGATGAGACCAACATTATCCTGATATCAAAACCCAGCAGACACTCAACAAGAAAAGAAAATGTCAGGCCAATATCCATGGTGAACATAGTCATGAAAATCTTGAATAAAATGCTGGCAAACCAATTGCAACAGCACATCAAAAAGATTATCCATCATAATCAAGTAGCCTTCATTCCAGAGATGCAAGACTGGTTCAACATACACAAGTCTATAAACGTAATCCACCACATAAAACAGAACCAAAGACAAAAACCGCATGATTATCTTAATAGATGCAGAGAAGGCCTTCAATAAAATTCAACATCCCTTTATGCTAAAAACTCTCAATAAATGAGGTATCAAAGGAATGTATCTCAAAACCATAAATGCTATTTATGACAAACCCACAGCCAATATCATACTGAATGGGCAGAAACTGGAAGTATTCCCTTTGAAATCCGGCACTCGACAAAGATGCCCTCTCTCACCACTCCTAGTCAATATTCTGGAAGTTCTAGCCAGAGCAATTAGGTAAGAAAAAAATAATAAAGGGTATTCAATTAGGAAAAGAGGAAGTCAGATTATCTCTACTAGCAGATGACATGATTGTATATTTAGAAGACCCTATCATCTCAGCCCACAATGTCCTGAAACTGATAATCAACTTCAGCAAAGTCTCAGGATACAAAATTAATGTGCAGAAATCACAAGCATTCCTATACACCAATCACAGACTAACAGAGGGCCAAGTCATGAGCAAACTCCCATTCATAATTGCTACAAAGAGAATAAAATACCTAGGAATAAAACTAACAAAGGATATAAAGGACCTCTTCAAGAAGAACTACAAACCACTGCTCAAGGAAATAAAAGAGGACACAAACTGATGGTGAAACATTCCATGCTCACGATTAGGAAGAATTAATATTGTGAAATGGCCATACTGCCCAAAGTAATTTATAGATTCAACACTATTTCCATCAAGCTACCATTGACTTTCTTCTCAGAACTGGAAAACACCATCTTAAACTTCATATGGAACCAAAAGAGAGCCCGGATAGCCAAGACAATCCTAAGCAAAAAGAACAAAGCTGGAGGGATCACACTACCTAATTTCAAACTATACTACAAGGCTACAGCAATCAAAACAGCATGGTACTAGAACCAAAACAGAGATGTAGACCAATGGAACAGAACAGAGGCCCTGGAGGCAATGCCACACATCTACAATCATCTGATCTTGGAAAAACCTGACAAAAACAAGCAATGGGGAAAGGATTCCCTGTTTAATAAATGGTGTTGGGAAAACTGGCTATCCATGTGCAGAAAGCAGAAACTGGACCCCTTCCTGACACCTTACACTAAAATTAACTCCACATGGATTAAAGACTTAAACATAAGACCTAAAACCATAAAAGAAAACCTAGGCAAAACGATTCAGGACATAGGCATAGGCAAGGACTTCATGACTAAAACACCAAAAGCATTGGCAACAAAAGCCAAAATAGACAAATGGGACCTAATTAAACTGAAGCGCTTCTGCACAGCAAAAGAAACAGTCATTAGAGTGAACCAGCAACTAACAGAATGGGAAAAGATTTTTCAATCTACCCATCTGACAAAGGGCTAATATCCAGAATCTGCAAAGAACTAAAACAGATTTACAAGAAAAACACAAACCCATCCAAAAGTGGGCAAAGGATATGAACAGACACTTTTCAAAAGAAGACATATATGAGGTCAACAAACATATGCAAAAAATGCTCATCATCAATGATTACTAGAGAAATGCAAATCAAAACCACATTGAGATACCATCTCACGCCAGTTAGAATGGCAATCATTAAAAAAATCTGGAGACAACAGATGCTGGAGAGGATGTGGAGAAATAGGAACACTTTTACACTGCTGGTGGGAGTGTAAATTAGTTCAACCATT
>CM052657.1:4488954-4548880 GCA_028533165.1 Leontopithecus rosalia | reverse complement strand
AGCCATAAAAAATGATGAGTTTGTGTCCTTTGTAGGGACATGGATGAATTTGGAAACCAGAATTTTCAGCAAATGGACACAAGAACAGAAAATCAAACACTGCATGTTCTCACTCACAGGCGGGTGTTGAACAATGAGAATACATGGACACAGGGAGGGGAGCATCACACACTGGGGTCTGTTGGGGGGCAAAGGATGGACAGCAGGGGGTTGGGGAGGTGGGGGGATAATGTGGGGGGAAACACCAGATGTAGGTGATGTGGGGATGGAGTCAGCAAACCACATTGCCATGTATGTACCTATGCAACAGTTCTGCATGATCTGCACATGTACCCTAGAACTAAAGTACAGTTAAAAAAAAACGTACTATCACTTTGAATAAATTTTTTACCCCAATTTCTTTTTCTACTTCTTCTTTAAGGCCAATAACTCTTAGATTTCCCCTTTTGAGGCTATTTTCTAAATCTTGTGGGCATTTGTCATGTTTTTTTTAAATAACTTTTTCCTCCTCTGACCATATATTTTCAAATAGGCTCACTAATTCTTTCTTCTGCTTGATCCGTTTTTCTCTTGAGAGACTCAGATGCATTCTTCAGTATGTTCATTGAATTTTTCAGCTCAAGAATTTCTGTTTGATTTTAAAAAATTATTTCAATCTCTTTGTTAAATTTATGATAGGATTCTGAATTCTTTCTCTGTGTTAATTTGAGGGGTTTTTTTAGCTTCCTCAAAACAGCAGATACTTTGAATACCCTATCCGAATTGTGTATCACTGTCACTCTGGGATTACTCACAAGTGACTTATTTAGCTCCTTTGGGGACACTTTTCCTGGATGTTCTTGATGTTTGTGGCTGGCTGTTGTTGTGTGGGCATTGAAGAAGAAGGCACTTATTGTAATATTCACAGTCTGGGCTTGTTTGTACCCATCCTTTTTGGGAAGCCTTTCCCAGTATTCAAGAGGTATTGACTGTTGTGATCTAACTCTTTGGTCATTGAAGCTGTATGCCTTAGGAGGAACCCCGAGCCCAGGAACACTGTGACTCTTGCAGATTCATAAAGGCCCTGCCTTAGTGATCTTGGGTAAGATCAGAACGAATTCCCTGGATTATCAGGCAGAGACTCTTATTCTTTTCCATAACTTTCACCCAAACAAGTGGAATTCATATCTCTGTGCTTAGCTGCCTGGAGCTGGGGGAAGAGTGACACAAGCATCCCAGAGGCCACCACCACTGGGACTCTGCTGGGTCAGACCTGAAGCCAGTACAGCCCTGAGTCCTACCATAGGCTTGAGGCTACCCCTGCCTGATTAGCAGTGATGTTCACTAAAGGCCCAAAGGCTCTTCAGTCAGCAGATGGGAAATCCAGCCAGGATTGTGCCCTTCCCTTCAGGATGGCAAGCTCCCCCAGCCCAAGGAAGGTCTAGAATTGCCATCGAGGAGCCAGATCCTGGAGTCAGAGACCTTAGGAATCTAAGTAGTGCTCTATTCTACCATGGCTGAACTGGTACCCAAGTCACACGACAAAGTCCTCCCTGTTCTTCCTCCCTATTTTCTTGGAGCAGGAGACTCTTCTATGGCCAACACTGCCTCAGGCCTGCAGCAAATACTGACTCGCTACCTCTGAGATTCACTCAATGCCCAAGAGCTCTTCAAACAGCATGTGATAAATGCTCCAGGCCTAGGGCCTGCCCTGCCTCTTCCATCAGGGCAATGGGCTCTGCTCTGGCATAGGGTGGGTCCAGAGATGCTGCCCAGGAGCCAAGGCCTGCAAATGGGGCCCCTAGGAGCCTGTTTGGTGTTCTAACCCACTGTGACTGAGCTGGTACCCAAGCTGTAAGACAAAGTACTCTTTACTCTTCCCTCTGCTTTTCTCAAGGAAGCCTGTCTCCTCCTCGCAACCACAGCTGGGAATGTGTTGGGTCATACCTAAAGCCAGCACAGTCCTGGGTCTCACCCAAGGCCAACAGCAAGCACTGCCTGGGCACTGCTGATATTTATTCAAGTCTTAAGGGTTCCTTAGTTAGCAGTTCTTAGGATCCAGCCAGGGCTGGATTCTAAGGCAGTGGATCCTCTTCTGGCCCAGGTTGTGTCTGGAAATATCATCCGGGAGATAGGGCCTGGAATGGTGCCTCAGTACTCTGCCTGGTGCCTTACCTTGCTGTGGCTGGGCTGGTATCCAAGTTTCAAGACAAAGTCCTCCTTACTTCCCTCCTCCTCTCTTCAAGCAGAAGGGAGTCCCTCCTGGTGCTGTGAGCTGCCCTGCCTGGGACTGAAAGCACTCCCTTCACTGCCCCTACTGGTGTTTTACTAAGTTGCATGCACCCCGAGTCTGCTGGCCCTGAGCCCAGCATAGCACCAGGACTTGCTCCAAAATTGCAATTTTTGTGGCTTAGACTGCTTTTGAAATTTATTTAGAACGCCAGAGCACTTTAGCCCACAATGGTGGGCCCAGCTGGAACTCAGGTTCTGACCACTGGGATGGGCAGTTCTTCCTGGCTAGGTTGGGTCTAAATGCTCCCTAGCTGGCTAGGGAGCGGGCTGAATTCTGGTTGGTGCTGGCTGAATTCTGCTCTGTGTTCCTTTTCACTGTGACATGTCAGCTCTGAGTTCCAATGCAGAGTTCCACAATTACTGCTCTCTTCATCCCCCAGCAATCCAGGACTGTCTTTTCTACCCTCTTCAGTGCCTCTTCCCTTGCTATAGTGTTAAAACCGGGCACTGTAATCACTCACCTGATTTTTGGTTCTATAAAGATGCTTTTTTAAATGCAGATAGTTGTTTGATTTGGTGTTCTTCCTTTGGGGGGTGATTGCCAGAAGGTTCCATTTGGCAATCTTGCTTTACTTCCTCCAGAAAAACAAAAACAAAAACAAAACAACAGCAACAACAAAACTTGAGGTTTGTTAGAACTAGTAAGAAACTATTCTGTAACAGATACAAAAGTAAAGATACATTGTTGGCCTTTGGAAGCTCTTGGAAATACTGTGTTTACATCTATTAGGCATTTCAGCAAATCATCTAAATTTGCTGAATCTAATGGTGGTGGGAGTGAGCCCTTGTGACTGAAGATTAGTCACTTAGATTGTTGAAGAATAATTATTTATTTGGTCCTTGTGTAAAAGAGAGGAAGTACAGAAATGGCAGAAAAAGGAGAGGGCCCTTACTCTCCTTTTTCCTTCCTTTTTCTGGCCCCTCTTCTGTCCCTCCTTTCCTAATCTCTTTCTTCTCTTTCCATAAACCCAAAAACTGTCTAATAAACTCAACATGTTGAAGAATACTAGTGTCAGTTTATTTTGTAATTATGTAGAAAAGGCACAATATACACTCTTTGGCTCAGGAGTTTAGTGTTTGTAGTTATGCACTTTTTCAGCAAGGTATCTTTTTTTGCCTACATTCAGAGTACTAAACAGACTTCTGCTACTAAACCCAAATGTACCTAAGGTCATGCTTGTTACATATTAACTTTACAAAGATATTGAAAAGTGCCTTAGGGAGTGAGCTCATGTTTGTAACTTCTAACTGTAAAAATAGACGTAACATGTACCTAGTTGAAGTTCTCATGTATTCAGAGTAATCTCTCTAAACGAATGCAATTAAAAATGATACTAATATATCAACGGGACAATATGTATTTGAGTTAAAAAAACCTGCATCAGCATGATGGTGTCAGTGTTCAGTTTGAAAACATGTTTCCTGTGGCTCTAAATGCCAATTAGTGTGATGTAGGAATCGGTGACACAAATGAGGGGTATAAATGTCAACATCATTAATTATCCCTAGCTGTTAATTAGACAGTAGAGCAGCACTAGAAAAACTCAGAATGTCTTAAATTTATTAAGTGAATGTTAAATGAACTTTCATGTCCCCATTGTGATTTAGCAATGGACTTGCCAATGAAAAAACAATAGTCCATATGAACAGTAGTTTTATTATTTTATTCTTTCTGGATTTAGTGGATTATTATTAGTTTATTAAGTATCCATTTCCTTTCCTCCAAAGCACTCTAATTTCCTTTCAGGAAATAGTGTTATGTCATTCTTATTGGATATAATTTCAAGGAAATGTTAAGCATGTGCATTGACCTTCTTAGCCAAGGGACAGGCATTTGACAAAGCCAGTTAATTGCTTTCTTCCTGAAATCTGCATCTTGGTAGGAATACATTCATTCTGGCGGAGACTTGACCAAACCGTTTCTGCTGTAAGACTCTGTTGTTTCTTTTTTTGTTCTTACCCATTTTTAAGCATATTTATCCATTCTTACTGTTAATGTTTCTCATCTTTCTATTCAACTTTTTGCTCAAGCTACAGTTGATTTCTGTTGCTTTCAATCTAAGATCTTGACATAGACAGTATATGACAAAAATTACTTTGAATTTTCATTCCCAATTTTCCTGAGTGAGGTCCAGTTTGGACTCTATATAACTAGTGAAGTAGCGCTAATCATCTATTCAGATATAAATTTCATTCTTCATAATCCGTAGACTAAACAACTGAAGCTTGTTTCTGTCACTTGAACTATTTTACTTTTGCCCATCATATTGGGAAAATTTCTGTAATGACAGCTCAGCAAGTAGGATTAACAGAGACTATTAACTGTGTGTGTGTGTGTGTGTGTATGTGTGTGTGTGTGTATGACTTTGAAGATGAGAATTCCTTTGCCAGTTTCCGTTTCTGATCCATTGAAACCTCCAACAATAACAGTAATAATGATGATGACAGTAATTTTATAGAAAGCGTAGGGCCGGGCGCGGTGGCTCAAGCCTGTAATCCCAGCACTTTGGGAGGCCGAGGCGGGTGGATCACGAGGTCAAGAGATCGAGACCATCCTGGTCAACATGGTGAAACCCCGTCTCTACTAAAAAAAAATACAAAAAATTAGCTGGGCACGGTGGCGCGTGCCTGTAATCCCAGCTACTCCGGAGGCTGAGTCAGGAGAATTGCCTGAACCCAGGAGGCGGAGGTTGCGGTGAGCCAAGATTGCGCCATTGCACCCCAGCCTGGGTAACAAGAGCGAAACTCCGTCTCAAAAAAAAAAAAAAAAAGAAAGCATAATGTGTTTTCCGGCAACTGAGAAAATAGCTACAATGGCCTTTGAAACAATGCGTCACAGTGTATGGATGACCAGAAGCCTATCAATTCGTGACAGCGTCTTTTTTGCATGTTATGACCACATGTTGTGCATATGGGTCTGCAGTTACAGCCATTCTAAGAAAGATTCTTGATGCTTACTGTCTTAGTTTGTTTTCTGCTGTTAAAACAGAATATTGGATATTGGGTAATTGATAAAGATTAGAGATTTTTTTACAGATCTAGAGTCTGGGAAGACTAAGGCCCAGGGGCATGCATTTGGTGAGGCCTTTCTTGCTGTGTCACAACATAATGAACAGCATTACATGGGCAAGAAAGAGAGCAAGAGAGGGGGTTGAACTCATTCTTTTATGAGGAATCTACTCCTGGAATGACTAACCCACTCCCTTGATAACAACATTAATCCATTATGACAGCAGAGCCCGTGTGACCTAATCACTTCCTAAAAGTCCCACCTTGCAACATTGTTGCATTGAAGATTAAGTTTCCAACACATGAACTGTGGGAACACATTCAAACCATAGCACTTGCCTTTCTGCCTCTGGATGCAGCACCTTTGCTCAACAAAAGCAGCTGTTTCTTCCTGGAGCTAGACCTTTGAGTTAATCTTATTTTAGAGAGACCTTCAGATATATTCTATTACATAAAGTGAAAAATCAAGTTCAAATTATTAAGTTGTCCTTGAAATGTCCATGGTTAGTAGCATCTAATGTATCCATGCTGCATTATGTAAAATGAAAAATCAAGGAAGTTTCCCTTGAAATACCCATAGTCAGTTGCATCTTAGATATCCAATTATCATCTGTTCTTATCCCCTTACCAAGCCATTCTCAATATATATATATATGGCATGGCTCTTACTGTATGGCATGGCTATAAAGTAAAGATGGTATTACACTTGTCTTGGACAGGAAGAACGTATTGAGAACATAATAGCATTGCAAAATTCTCTTGAAGGATTCGTTTTCTTTAACCAGAATAAAACTTCAGATGGAGCAAAAAATCAGCCAGTGTACAATTACAGGTACTGGCCTATTTTTCTGGGAATATTGCTAGTTCCGGAAGAAAGCATAATTTGCCCCTTAATTTGCATGTAATGAAAAGTGGGTGTAAATATAACTGCAGAACTGCCTTTGAGCTGTAGCTCTGAGCACACCGCTTGTGGGATAGGCCTGCTTCACAAGGAGCCGGATCTCTGCTGCTGGTATACACTGCTGCTTAAGTAAAAGTTGCTGTTTAACACCACCAGTTTACCCTTGAATTCTTTCCTGGATGAAGCCAAGAAGTCTCCTGGGAGAAGCCCAATTTGGGGGCTTGCCTGCCTTGCATCAGAAGCATTGGAGAAGGAGACTCTAAGTGTGTCCTGGGGGAGTCAGGGAAGGCTTCCCATAGCAGGCAGCCTTGTTGCTGACAGTTTTGCTGGAGTTAGAGGCTGAGATGTCAGTTTACCCTAAAGGGTAATCATATATTTAAGCAGGCAATTTAATGTACCTAAAATACAGGTATACATAAGGCACTGTGGAAGTGCATAGGAAAGGAAAACTTATTTTGCTGATGTGAGAATCAGGGACGTGTAGCCTTGAAATGCCATTGAAGCTAGGCTCAGAAGAATGAGCAAATGGAAATACTGATAGGGTAGTGTAGCCATTAATCCGTGAAAGACAATCAGCAGTGAGGTTGGACACAAAGAACTTACCCCCACCTAGGGGCTTATTTTCCAGTCTATTACTTCTTCCCATGCCTGGATCTTCAGCTTATCTTTGGCATCATAACATTCTGGGAGATTTTCTTAGGCTCTCCTTTCAGGGCTTCAATTATTTAATTGAAACCATTGTTGAAAATAACATGATATTTTCTTATTAATATCGAACACACACACAATTTCCTCACATATAGGAACTCCTTCTAATATTTTGCATGTCATCTAAAATCTCATTATTCATCTTGTGAAGGAAGATTAATTCAAAGATGAAAACAGATGGACACACAAATGAACAAAGGCAAGTGATGAAATGCAGAACTCTCTGCATTCAAGCATAAAGTATGATAACTGTGGAGAACTGTGATGGATTTTGTGAACATGCTTTAATACAAGACTGTAAGACTTATGAAAACTAGGCAAGAAAAAAATGTACTTTCTCTTATGCTTGAAAAAAATCCTCATCTACAGAGAATATGCTTATATAAATTGTAAGGGAATTGCATGTGGCACTGCATTGTTCATAGAAAAAGAATATTATGTGATTTAAATTTTGATGTCTTCAAGAGCCCCCGGCAGCAGGTGTGGGTTATGAAAAGGGCTCTCTCTAGCATAAGTTGTGAGGATTACTTGGAAGGCATGAAATTATGGTCTCAGTAAGCACAGACTTATTTCTAAGCATCTTATCTTTAAGAAGAACCATAAACTTCAATTATGACAGTTTTATGTATTATTTTTTCTGACTAGTCTTTTTTCATGGGTTAGGATTTGAGCTTCTGAGGAATAAGTGACACCTAAAGGACTCCACTTGAGATGGCCGGCTCATGCCCATTGCTTAAAGCCGGGTGCTGGATTGGCAGTATGTGCAACCATCAAAACATAGGAAGTTGAAAAACTGCTTTGGACTGATGCTCAGGTCTTTTTTCTTTTTCCAACTTTTAAGTTCAGGGATACATGTGCAGGTGTGTTATATAGGTAAACATGCATCTTGGGGGTTTGTTGTACAGATTATTTCGTGACCCAGTTATTCAGCTTAGTACCCATCAGTCATTTTTCCTGATATTCTCCTTCTTTCCACCCTTCACACTCGGATAGGTCCCGGTATCTGTTGTTCCCCTCTATGTGATCATGTGTTCTCATCATTTTAGCTCCCACTTGTAAGCGACAAGATGTGGTGTTTGGTTTTCTGTTCCTGTGTTAGTTTGCTGAAAATAATGGCCTCCAGCTCCAGCCATGTCCCTGCAAAGGACATAATCTCGATCCTTTTTGTGGGTGCATAGTATTCCATGGTATATATGTAGCACATTTTCTTTATGCAGTCTACCATTGACGGCAGATTGGTTGATTCCTTGTCTTTTCTATTGTGGATAGTGCTGCAATGAATGTACATGTGCATGTGTGTTTGTAATAGAATGGTTTATATTTCTTTGGCTGTATACCCAAATGGGGTTGCTGGATCTAATGATAGTTCTGTCCTTAGGTCTTTGAGATTTTCCACATTGTCTTCCACAATGACTGAACTAATTTATACTGCCACCACCAGGGTAAAAGTGTTTCTTTTTCCCCACAACCTCACCAGCATCTGTTGTTTTGACTTTTTGGTAATAGCCATTCTGACTGGTGTGAGGTGATATCTCATTGTGGTTTTGATTTGCTTTTCTTTAATGATCCGTGATGTTGAGCTTTTTTTCAAATGATTGTTGGATGCATGCTTGTTTTCCTTTGAAAAGTGTTTGTTCATGTCCTTTGCCCACTTTTTAATGGGGTTGTTTTTTTCTTGTAAATTTGATTGTTTCTTATAGATGCTGGTTATTAGACCTTTGTCAGATGCATACTTTGCAAAAATTTTCTCTTTCTGTATGTTGTCTGTTTACTCTGTTGACAGTTTCTTTTGCAGTACAGAAGCTCTTTAGTTTAATTAGATTCCATTTGTTAATTTTTGCTTTTGTTGCAATTGCTTTTGGCATTTTCTTCATGAAATCTTTGCCCATGACTGTGTCCTAAATGGTATTGCCTAGGCTGTCTTCCAGGGTTTTTGTAGTTTTGGGTTTTACATTCAAGTCTTTAATCCATCGTGAGTTAATATTTGTATATGGTATAAGGAAAGGGTGGAGTTTTAATTCTCTGCATGTGGCTGACCAGTTATTCCAGCACCATTTATTAATTAGGGAATCCTTTCCCCATTGCTTGTTTTTGTCTGTTGTTTCAAAGATCAGATAGTTGTAGGTGTGTGACCTTATTTCTGTGTTCTCTATTCTGTTCCATTGGTCTACGTGTCTGTTTTTGTAACAGCACCATGCTGTTTTAGTTACTGTGGCCCTGTAGTATAGTTTGAAGTTAGGCAAAGTGATGGTTCCAGCTTTCTTCTTTTTACTTAGGATTGCCTTGGCTATACAGGCTCTTTTATGACTTTTAAAATAGGTTTCTCTAGTTCTGTGAAGAATGTTGATAGTAGCTTATCAGAAAGAGCATTGAATCTATAAATTGCTTTGTGTAGTATGGCCATTTTAATGACACTGATTTTTCCTATCAATGAGCATAGAGTGTTTTTCCATTTGTTTTTGTCATCTGTGATTTCTTTGAGTAGTGGTTTGAGTTCTCCTTGTAGAGGTCTTTCACCTCTCTAGTTAGCTGTGTTCCTATTTTCTTTCTGTGATGCCCAGGTTTTTAGTAGTTGCAAGCTGAAAGTCCAAAGAAACAAGATGATATGGCCACGGTTTCTCAGAAATAATCTTGAAAAAGGCCATTACTGGCTTTATGGCTTGATCTATCGTATTTTTGGTATTATCATGGGTCCATTATCCTGAAAAGCACACCGTAAGCCTGGTTCTGAATCAGTAGCTCAAATCCTGGGTAGAGATAACCATAAAACTAGCTTCATGGAAGGGAGGGAAGAACAACAAAAGGAAAGAGTGAACATATATTAAGCAAACAAACAATAGTAACAAAAACACTCTCACTCAAAATAAGGCTAAAAATGAAGATCCCCAAAGTAAAAAAGGCAGCCAATACAATAAATAATTAGATGTTGAAATTAATCCAGATGAAATAATTATTATGACTATATTCCTGAAAAAAGTTTAGAACAACTATTTTGAAGACATTCAAAGGCCTAAATGAAAATATCACTTCATTAAAAAAGAATCAGAAAGCTCGAAACAAGGAAGAAAAGAAGGAAGAGCAATGTGTATGAGAAATATCATTATTGAAATAAAAATGCAGTCAGCCAAATAGATTCTGCCCAGAGTATAGAGTGAAATTGCCCGTAATGTTTCCAGATGTATGGATGCAAACTGTAAAAAAGAAGAGCTAAGACAAGAAAGGTAGATTGAGAAGCTCTGTATTAGTCTTAGACGACTTTTAGGTCTCATGCTTTCTACAGGTCAGGATTTTAGTTTGGTGGTTCTGGCTCAGTCTTTACTATGATGTTGTAGCGCAGGTGTTAGTTGAAAATGCGGCCACCTGAAGGATTGACTGGAACTAGAGAAAGTACTTCTAAGTTCATGAAGCTAGTTATGGCTTCACGGCCTTTTAAAATGGGAAGCTACTGCAGGTTTTTGAGCAAAAGTGTTGATTTACATAGTTTTAACTGGATTACATTAGTTGTTGTTTGAGAATCATTTGAAAGTAAGTAAGGGCAGATATAAATTAATTAGAAGTCCATTGAAATAAACTAGGTAGGATGTGATGGTTACTGGCTCAGGGGAGCAGTGTAAGGTGGTAAGAAATGCTCAGGTCTAAATACGTGTTGGCAATAGAGCCAACAAGTTTTATTGATACATTGGACCTGGAATTTAAAAAAGTTGCTTCTCCAACAATAGAATTACAGCTTTGTCAAAAGTTTTGGATTTTTGGATGGTTTGGTGTGCGTACCATTCATGCATTTTTAATTTTTATATCGTTGGTTTGACCCATTTCCTTCTTGGTTTTTGGGTTATGTGTGCTCTCTAGAAATTACACTATAAATTACACAAAATTTTTTCTTTCTTGTATTCCGCTGAGTGTATATCAAGGTGTTGAGAGTGAATTGGGCTCATGTTTCTTATCCCCCTTTTAATGGCTGTCCCAACTATCCACTGAAACATTTTGTGCAATTAAATGCAATTTGTAAAATTAACATTTTACTCTGTTTTATCTGTTGAGATTGCATTAAATCTACAGATAAACTCAGGGGTATTTTACATTCTTTCTTTTGTCCAAGAAGAAGTCATATCATTTTATCCATTCAAGTCTTTGTCACTGTCTTTCACAAAATAACACCTTCATTATTTTTAGGTATTGCATTTTTTCTATTGCTATAGTGAGATCTATGCAGATAAATATTTTTAGAGTTTTATTTTGGTAAAAATTAAAATATAAAACATAAAATTTGTTACCCATCTTAAATACACAGTTTGACGAATTTTAGTAAATTGATACATTTCAATTAATATTCAATGATTACCCAAAAATTTTCCTTATGTTCATTTGCAATCAATTCCTGTTCCTCCTTCCAGCTGCAGAAACCACTGATGTTTTATAAATGGAAGTAGAAAATGTGTAACCTGGCCAGGCGCGGTGGCTCAAACCTGTAATCCCAGTGCTTTGGGAGGCCGAGGTGGGTGGATCATGAGGTCCAGAGATCGAGACCATCCTGGTCAACATGGTGAGACCCCATCTCTACTAAAAATACAAAAAGTTAGCTGGGCATGGTGGCACGTGCCTGTAATCCCAGCTGCTCAGGAGGCTGAGGCAGGAGAATTGCCTGAACCCAGGAGGCGGAGGTTGCGGTGAGCCGAGATCGCGCCATTGCACTCCAGCCTGGGTAACAAGAGCAAAACTCTGTCTCAAAAAAAAAAAGAAAGAAAATATATAACCTTTTGTTCTTGATTACATGTCAGCTATTAACTTTTCTGTTTTTATAAGACGCAGCTCCGGGGCTTATTATGTTGTTATATGTAGTATAAATCAGCTTAAGTCCATTAATCTTTTATCTTTATAATTGCTTTCTTCTATTTTGCTGGCTTTATTTTACTGTTATATTCCAAATTTATTAAAGTGTGCTATGCATTTATTTGCTATTATTCTTTCTTGCATAGTAATTAAGTGTTTAGGGTTAGGAATATCTCTTGAGCACTACTTAATTACATTCCATAAGTTCTAATATGTACATCACCCCTATTTTATTTTCTAAACCTTCTACATTTTGGTTTATCTCTTTGGCCCATATTGTATAAGAGAAAACTTTAAAAAAGTCTTCTCCATATTGTTACTTACTTTGATTATGTACTTAATTTTCTATGAGATGGAAAAGGTGAATTAAAAGTTCCTTAATATTATTATACTTTCTGTTTTATTTTTGGGAGGATTACATTTTGAAAAATGATATTTTACTATTTAATACATGAAAATTAAAATACAATAAGAAGTTTACATTTTATTGTTATCAGTTGTCCTTTGTTATCTCAATGTTTTTTGAAACGCTGGTTGATACAAATATCCATCTTCTACTTTCCCTGTGTTTTTCTATGTGTATTTTCCCAGTATAATTCTTCTGTTTTATTTCCACTCTTTAAATGGCTTCAATGCACATGTATTTCTTATGGACAGAAATGTGTGTGTGTGTGTGTGTGTGTGTGTGTGTTTTACCCAGTCTGACAATGTTTTCCCTTTAATAATTCAGTTTTTCTCATTTTCATTATGATATATATGTGCAGTCTTGGGCTGTCATTGTATATTGGAAAAATGAGACTTTGTGTTGGCTTTAGATTAGAAACTGTCGGAAATACTTCCATTTAATTCAAGCTTGTCATAAACAGCTGCAGCCAGCATCGGTAATTGTAAAACCTATCTAAACCACCAGAAGTTACACTGAGCTTTTATAGTCTGTGTCAAATAGGACTTAATCCAAGGTGAGAAAAGAGAGGAGATAAAAGAAAATTTCCAGTGAATTCTCTTGCATTTGAAATGTACATATACGATTATGAATTATAAAAATACTAGCTAAGTTCATAAAATTATCTAAAACATCTTTCACAAACCTTGAGACCCATATACTTAGAGTACCACTTTCATTTTTTAACCTTACAGAGGTACATAATATCTAATAAACTGATTCTATTTAAAATATAGAATTTGATAAATTTGGATGTATGAACACACACCTGAAACCATAACCACAATCAAATTAATGAATATATCCATTGCCCTCAAGAATCTCCTCAAGCCCCTTTGTAAATCGTCCCTCTGTGTCCACTTTCCTGATAAACTTCAAGCAAACACTGCTGTACTTTCTCAAACTATGAATTACTTTGCATTTTCTGGAACATTAAATAAATGAAATCATACCGAAGAAGCTACTCTTATGTCTGTCTTCTGGCAGTTAGCACCTAATTATTTAGAGATTCATTTATGTTCTTGGATGTACTGACTGTTCATTCCTTTTGGTGAGTTCCTTTCTATGGTTATCCTACAGTTTGTTTATTCATTCACCTGTTGATGGGTTGTTTCTGATCTCTGGCTATTGCGAATAGAATTCGCTATGAACATTTGTGTACAAGTCTTTGTTGTGAACGTTTGCTCAACTACTACTCTTAGATAAACATCTAGGGGTGGAATGGATGAGTCATATGGTAGGCGTATGTTTATTTTAAGAAACTGCAAAACTGTTTTCCAAAGAGGATGTACCATTTTATATTCCAACAAAAAATGTGTGAGAGTTCTAGTTGTTCTATGTATTTGCTAATACTTGGTTTTTAAATTCTAGCCATTCTAATGAGTGGTATCTTACTGTGAATTTAATTTAAATATCCCCAATAACTAATGATGTTGATCCTTTTCTCAGGTACTTATTTATTATTCATATATTATCTTTGATGAAGCATTTGTTTGAATCTTACTTTTTTTTCAGTTTTAATAGCTTTAAAGGTACAAGTGGTTTTTACTTACATGGATGAATTTCATGATGGTGAAGTCTAGGATTTTACCGTACTCATCACCTGAGTAGTGTACATTGTACCCAATAGGTAATTTTTCATCCCTCACCCTGCTCCAGTTTTACCCGGTTTGGAAACTCCAGTGTCCATTATATCATGCTGTGTACCATTGTGTGCTCCCACTTATAATGTGAGAATATGTACAATTTGTTTTTTGAGTTCTGAGTCACTACACTTAGAATAGTGCCCTCCAGTTCCATACAAGTTGCTGCAAAATACATTATTTTTTTCTTTTTTAATGGTCGAGTAGTATTCCATGGTGTATATATACAGCATTGTCTTTATCAGCTCATCAGTTAATGGGCACTTAGGTTAATTCCATATCTTTGCAATTGTTAACTGTGCTGCTTTAAACATGTGCATGCAGGTGTCTTTTTGATACAGTGACTTTTTTCCCCTTTGGGTAGATACCCAGTAGTGACATTTTTTTATTTCTTTAAGAAATCTCCTTACTATTTTTCATAGTGGTTTTATTAATTTACATTCCCACCACCAGCGTATAAGCATTCCTTTTCCATGGTATCCAATATCTATTGTTTTTTTGACTTTAAAAATGGCCATTCTTCTGGGGTAAGGAGGTATCTTGTTGTGATTTTAATTTGTATTTCCTTGATGATTAGGGATGTTGAACATTTTTTTCATGTTTGTAGGCCATTTGTATATCTTCTTTTGAGAAATGTCTATTCATGTCCTTTGCCCACTTTTTAATGGGTTTATTTGTTTTTTCTTGCTGATTTGTTTGAGTTCTTTGTAGATTCTGGATATTAATCTTTTGTTGTATGCATAATTTTCAAATATTTTCTTCCGTTCTGTGGATTGTCTTTTTACCCTGATTATTTCTTTTGCTTTATAGAATCCCTTTAGCTTAATTCAATCTCATTTGTTTATTTTTGTTTTTCTTGTATTTGCTTTTGGAGTCTTAGTCATAAAACCAATGTCCCAAAGAGTTTATCTTGGGTTTTTTTTTTCTTCTAGAATTTTTATGGTTTATGGTCTAGGATTTAAGTCTTTAATCCATCTTGAGTTAATTTTTTTATACGATGAGAGACAGGGATCCAGTTTCATTCTTCTATGTGTGGCTAGTTTTCCCAGACCCATTTAGTAAATAGGGTGTCCTTTCCCCAGTATGTGTTTTTGTATGGTTTGTCCAAGATCGGTTGGTTGTAAGTAATTGGCTTACTTTCTGGCTTTTCTAATACATTCCATTGGTTTATGTATATACTTTAATACCATTGCCATACTGTTTTGCTTACTATAGACTTATAGTATAGTTAGAAGTCAAGTAATGTGATCCCTCCAGATTTATTCTTTTTTCTTAAGATTACTTTGGCTATTCAGGCCCTTTTTTGGTTCCATATGAATTTTAGGACTTTTTTTCTAATTCGATGAAAAATAATGTTGCTATTTTGATAGGAATTATGTTGAATCTACAGATTCCTTTGGGCAGTATGGTCACTTTTGTGATATTGATTCTTCTAATCCACAAATCTGGGAAGTATTTCTATTTATTTGTGGCATCTATGATTTCTTTCAGCAGTGTTTGGAGTTCTTGTAGAGATCTTTCATCTTCTTAGTTAAGTATATTCCTAGGTATTTTTTTCAACTATATAAAAGGGATGGCATTTTAAATTTGATTCTCGGCTTGATTGTTGTTGATGTATAGTAGTGCTACTGATGTGTGTACATTGATTTTGTAACCTGAGACTTTACCAAATTCATTTATTAGATCCAGGAGTCTTTTTAAGGAGTCTTTGGGGGTTTTTTAGGTTTAAGTTTATATCATTGGCAAACAGAGTTAGTTTGACTTCCTCTTTTCCAATTGGATGTCCTTTATTTCTTTCTTTTGTGTAATTATTCTGGCTAGGACTTCTAGTACTACGGTGAATAGAATTGGTGAAAGTGGTCATCCTTGTCTTGTTCTAATTCTTAAGGGTAATGCTTTTAACTTTTCCTCATTTATTATGATGTTGGCTGTAGTTTTGTCATTGATGGCTTTTATTATTTTGAGGTAAGTTCCTTCTATGGCTAGTTTTTTGAGGGTTTTTAATCATAAAGCCGTGCCAAATTTTATCAAATACTTTTCTGCACCTATTGAGATAATCATGTGGTATTTTTTTCAGTCCTGCTTATGTGATGAATTATACTTATTGACTTCCTTATGTTGAACCATGCCAGCATTCCTGGAATAAAACTCACTTGATCATGGTGAATTTCTTTTTAATGTGCCCTTGGATTCAGTTTGCTAGTATTTCATTGACCATTTTTGCATCTATATTCATTAGGGATGTTGGTTTGTAGTTTTTTTTGTGTGTGATATTCATTCCTGGCTTTGGTAACAGGTTAATTCTTGCTTTGTAGAATAATTTAGGGAGTACTCCCTCCTCCTCCTCAATCTTTTGGTATAGTTTTGGTATAATTGGTACCAATTATTCTTTGAATGTCTGATCAAATTTATCTGTGAATCCATTTGGCCCTGGGATTTGTTGTTGTTGTTGGCAGTTTTAAAATTACTGATTCAACCTTACTGCTTGTTATTGGTCTGTTCAGAATTTCTGTTTATTCCTGATTCAACCTAGGGGAGTTTTACATTTCCAGGACTTATTCGTGTCCTCTAGCTTTTTTTAGTTTGTGTGGATAGAGTTGTTCATAGTAGTCTCAAATGACCTTTCGTATTTTTGTGGAGTACATCGTAGTGTCTTCATTTCCGTTTCTAGTTGAGCTCATTTGAATCTCCTCTTTTCTTGTTTAATAGAAGTAGTGGTCTATCAATTTTGTTTATCTTTTCACAGAACTAGATTTTTGCTTCATTGATCTTTTGTGTCATTTTGGTTTCAATTTTATTTAGTTCTGCTCTGATGTTTGTTATTTCTTTTCTTTTGCTAGATTTGGGTTTTGAAAACTTTTTAAATTTCCATCTTGATTTTATTATTAACATCAAAACCACTCAGGAGTGGATCATTTAATTTCCTTGTATTTGCATACTTTGGAGAGTTCCTTTTGGTATTGATTTCTAGTTTTGCACTGTTGTGGTCTGAGAAGATACTTGATATCATTTCAACTTTTATACATTTACTGAGACTTGTTTTGTGGCCTAGCATATGATTTATCATGGCAAATGTTTCATGTAGTGATGAGAGTAATGCATATTCTGCAGTTTTTGAGAAGAATGTTTTTTAAGTATCTGTTAGGTTCATTTATTCTAGAATGCAGTTTAAATCCAGTGTTTCTTTATTGATGTTCTGCCTCAGTGATCTATCTAGTGCCACCTGAGGAGTATTAAAGTCCCACGTTATTGCTGTGCTGCTGTCTCTTTTTATAGGTCTAGTAGTAATTGCTTTATGAATCCGGGAACTCTGGGGTTACGTGCATACATATTTAGAATTGTTATATTTTCTTGTTGAATTGTTCCTTTTATCATTATATAATGACCTTTGTCTTTTTTTAAATTATTGTTTCAAAATCTGTTTTATCTGATATGAGAATAGCTACCTCTGCCTGTTTTGGGTTTCCATTTGTATAAAATATCTTTTCCCACTTTTTTATACCTTGTATCTATAAGAATCCTTACATATTAGGTGTGTTTCCTGAGGACAGCAGATATTTTGTTTGTGCTACTTTATCCATTATGTCAATGTGTATATTTATAGCTGGAGCATTTAGACCATTTACATTCATTGTTAACAATAAGATGCGAGGTACTATTCCAGCCATCATGTTGATAGTTTCCTAGTGACTTTGTTTTCTTCATTGTGTTACTGTTTGATAAGCCATGTGAATTGTATGCCTTTAGGTGTTTCTATTCTGGTACATATCAACCTTTAATTTCAAGATTTGGAGCTCCTTTTAGCATTTCTGTAGGGCTGGCCTAGAATGGACAAATTCTCTTGGCATTTACTTGTCTGAGAATGACTTTATTTCTTTTTTATTTACAAAACTTAGTTTTGCTGAATACAAAATTCTTGGCTGCACTTATTCTATTTAGGTGTATAAAGAGAGAATCTCAATTCCTTATGGCTTATAAGGTTTCTATGGAGAAACCTGCTGTGAGTCTGACAGGTTTTCCTTCATAGGTTACCTGACGTGTTTGTCTCACTGCTCTTAGAATTCTTTCCTTCGTGTTGACTTTAGTCATACAGTATGATGGCTGTAAGCTTTGGTGATGTCGTTTTTGCAATGAGTCTTTCGGGAGTTCTTTGGCCTTCTTTTATGTGTATGCCCAAATCTCTAGCAAGGCTAGAGAAGTTTTCTTCTGTTATTCCCCCAAATAGGGTTTCCAGACTTTTTGCTTTTTCTTCTCCCCCAGGAACACTTATAGTTCTTAGGTTTGTCATTTTATATAATCTCATATTTCTTGGAGACTTTGTTCTTGCTTTTCTTTTTTCTTTATTTTTTTTCTGACTGGGTTAATTCAAAAGCCTTGTCTTTGAGCTCTGAAATTCTTTCTTCTACTTGGTGTAGTCTATTGTTAAAATTTTCCACTGCATTTTGTAGTTCCCAACTGTGTCTTACATTTCCAGATGTTCTTATTTGTTTTCTTTAAAATATTTACCTCTTTAGAAAATTTTTCAAAAAACATTTTATGTTGTTTTTCATCTTTCTCTTGTATCTTTTTGAATAACTTAATAATCAGTCTTTTAAATTCATTATCTGTTATTTCAAAGATTCCATCTTTGCTTGTATCCATTGCTGGAGAGTTAGTGTGATTTTGGGGGTGTTATAAAACCCTAATTTTTCATATTGCCAGAATTACTTTTCTAAGTATTTTTGAGTTTATTTTTTATTCAACTGGATTAAAAAAAATTTTCCCCCTTGAAGATGTGACTTTAATGTTTACTATCAAGTATCTTTGACTCTGAGTCCTTTCAATGGTGAATAATCTGCATGAGTTCCTTTGTAATATGGTTCAGTTCTGTGCCCCTAACAAAGTTTCATGTCAAAGAATTATAATACCATGTGTTGGAAGTGGAGCCTGTTGGGAGGTGATTGGAACATGGGGGCATTTTCTAATAGTTTAGCACCACCCCTTTAGCACTGTCTTGTGATAGAATTCTCATGGGATCTGACTGTCTACAAGTATGTGGTACCTCCCCTCCAGCTTTCTCCTGCTCCAGTCATATAAGATGTGCTTGCTTCTCCTTTGCCTTCTGCTCTGACTATAAATTTCCTGAGGCCTCCTTAGCCATGCTTCCTATAGAGCCTGCAGAACGATGAGCCAATTAAACATCTTTTCTTTATAAATTACCCAGTCTCAGATATTTCTTTATAGCAGTGTGAGAACAGACTAATATACTTAGTTATAGAGAATCTTTGTGTGATGATTTTCTCAGATTCTATAGTAGTAGGTGTGGGAGCATGTTCACTGTTTCCTTTGGGACTGAATGGCAGAGGTGTCATGAAGGTTATGGCATTTAGCTTAGCTAAAAAATAGCGGTGGCTAAAGCAGGTGGGTAAATGCTATTGGGCAGAGGTCTCAGCTTTGACAGAGGTCGCTAGGGAAGCTCTTAGTGAAATGCACTGAGGTGTTTTCAGGGGCTAGCACAGATCTTCCAGGCCAGCAGGAAAGTGATCCGCCTCTCAGGCACACTCCAGACCTAGTGTTCTTGCTCTTCAGATCAGACAGGCACCTCCTTTCATCTGCAGGAATGTTGATGTTCCATGCAAGAGAGATTGTAACTCTAACTCTCATGCAAGCCTGGACACTGGTGGGGCACTCCTCCTGTAATTATATAGTTACCCTGAAGTGTTCCAAAAAGGCTGTCTACAGACGCACCCATGCCAGGCTCTCTGGGAGAAGTCCCAGCTGTGTCTGCAGTGGTAGGGAACAGGGAGAAAAAGTCTTCTCTAAGACCCTTCATGAGCACCAGGAATACCTGACTATTGAGGAAAAGTTGCAGATTTTCGTCTCTGAGCACAACCTTGGACCTATGCCTCTTCTGAAAAAAGTCAGAAGTGGCAAGTTCCTGCACTCAAGGCCTGCAGTCTGGTATTTTTGTCCATAGGATGTTCCCTTAATGTGTTGCACTCATCTTTCCCCTAGGAGGAGCTATCCCTGAGGACTGGCCTATTATTAACCTGCTGCTCCTCTGGGTCTAGCCATCTGGTGGGGCTGCAATAGTCTAGGCTGGTGCTGGGGAATGTCTGCAAAGGATCCAGTGATGACCTGTCCTCTAAGCTCCCAGCACCAGCTCTGATGAAGGTGGGATAGGAATGATGTAGACACTGAGATTTCCTTTGTTATAAATAGCCTTAGTGTGTTGGCTTTTTAAAATGCCAGCTGTTGTAGTAATGTAGTGGGCATGTGGTCGGACTCAAGACCTCCTAGTTAGCCAGGGGGATGCAAACAATGCTGATAGCCGAGATTGTACAAAAGTTTTCTCCTTCCTAAGTGCTGTATTATTGTGTTTGCAGATGATGTATAGGCTGTGCAAGTTGGCCTCCAGCCAATATGTGGCACTTGCAAAAGAGCACCAGCTGTGGTGAGAATGGTGGAATTTGTGCTTACCTTATGTTACCCAGGGGAGGTGATCTGGTGTTTCAGGCAGTGGGTGGGGCCAAGGAGGTCCCAAATGTTCCTGTTCATTGTGTTATGCTACCAGGGTAGGTGGAGGGTGAAAACGAGTGGGATCTGTGTCAGCCAAGTTTGTGCCTTGGCTCCCTACATGTGGGGACAAGCAGTGGCCCCAGTGGAGATCAGAGAGTAGTTCCCTTTACAATGGGGTAACATTCCAGGGAGGAGTGCAGCTGCCTTTGTGGCACAAAAGGATCTACATGGGGAGTAGGGAATGGCACACAGCAGTAAGCCCCGCTCAGCTCCCACACACTTGGCAAGGCTGGTCTCATACCCATAGTGTTAGCTGCCTACAGCGGCTTCCTATGTTCCAGGCAGCCTGTGTTCATAACTCAAAACTGCCCCAGGCCATAAGCCTTCCTGAAGGAGACAGAAACCATGGCTGTAAGGCCATGCCTCTCTTTGTTTGCCCATGAAGCAAGGGTATCCAGCTCCTGTGCTAATGGCTGTAGCACGTGTCCCTCTTATCCCTCAGTTCTGGCCAGTGGGGCTTATCCCCACTCAAGGTTTTATTTCAAATCCCAGTTGGGGGCTTCTTCAACCTGTGACCACTACATGTGATTTCTGCAAGGTCCCCTGTGAAGTAGGATCAGTAATGGCTTCCTTCCATCCCTGATGGAGTCCAGGAGTACATGCAAAGCACATCTCAGTGGTGTACTCCCCACCACTCCCTACATCAGCTCCTGCACTGGGGAGAGTCAAGACCTTCCCATGGCCTAGATTGCTTGGCTCTCCTGTTCAAATGTGTATCATATTGGCAGTGTCTCCCCATCTCATGCTCTGGAGACTCACTGTTTTCAGTTTGGTTTACCATGTAGGCTGTTGCTGGCCATTTGTTTCAACGGGTCTGTGGTTTCTTTCAGTTTTCTGTTAAGTTTCTGTGCTGTTTCTTGGAAAAAAGTTCACAGGTGAATCTCTACTCACTATTTTGTTTTTCCAAACAGAACAGGCATGCTAACAATGCCTCCCATCTGCCATCATCTGTTTAAAATCTTTTGCCCTTATTTTAAAGTTAGGTATTTTGTTTCTTTTAAGCTGTAAACGTTATTTATATATTCTAGATACAGGTCTTTTGTTGCATACATATACAAATATTTTCTCCCATTCTGCCTTTTTGTTTTTTCGACAGTGTCTGTTGAAGTACATTTTTAATTTTAATGAAATACATTTTATGGATATTTTACTTTTACAATTTATACTTTTGTGTTATATTTAAGAAATCTTTGCCAAGCCTGAGGTAAGATTTTCTCCCATGTCTCTTCCTAGAAATGTTATAGTTTTGGCTTTTATATTTAAATCTATGATATATTTTTAGGTAAATTTTGTGTGTGAGGTGTGATGTTAGAATCCATACAAACTACAGATCTTGCCAAATGGGTAGATATTTTTTTTTCTATTAAAACACCTAAATTAATTTACCATATATGTGTGGGTCCACTCCTGGGCTCTTTAGTCTGTTCCATTGATTGATTTGGTCATCTTTACATTAATACCACACCGTTTTAATTAGTGTAGCTTTATGATAATTTTGAAATCAAGTAGTGTAAGCCCTTCAGATTTGTTTTCAAATCATTTTGGTTATTTTAGTTTCTTTATATTTGCATATAAAGTTTTGAATCAGCTTGTAAATTTTTACATTCAACATTGTATTGAATCCAAAGATCATTTTGAGAAGAATCAGTATCTTAACAATATTTAGTCTTCCAATTCAGGAACATGTTTTGTCACTTTATTTAAATAGTTTAAATTTTTTGTTAGCAGTGTTTTTTTAAAACATTTCAGCCTACAAGTCTTAATGCATCTTTTGTAAAATTCACCCATAAGTAGCTTATAGTCTTGATGTTTTTGTAAGTGGGCTTGTTTAACTTAAATTTCTAATTGTTTGTTGCTAGCATACAGAAATACATTGGATTTAGGGTCTTCTGGCATGAACGAAAAGAAAGGAAAACCAAATAAATACATTCAATATTTATACATTGCTCTTATATCCTGAAACTTTAATAAATTTACTTATTAAATCTAGTAGCTTCTTTTTAGATGATATTTAATTTTATACATAAAC
The DNA here is from genome assembly GCA_028533165.1 of Leontopithecus rosalia. NCBI lineage: Eukaryota > Metazoa > Chordata > Mammalia > Primates > Cebidae > Leontopithecus > Leontopithecus rosalia. Next base: position 4,526,489 of record CM052657.1, on the reverse strand, counting down.
TTAACATGTATCAAATAAAGTCAGTGTACTACTTTCTAACCTGGCCATCCCTTTTTCTTGTCTGACCGCACAGCCAGAAACTCCGGTAGAATAATGGCTAGAAATGGTAAGAGCCCTTGACCTAACTTGTTCATGGTCATAGAGGGAAAGCATTCAATCTACCACCGTTCATTATGACATGAAGTGCTAGTGAGCCGTCCAGTGGAGGAAATTCCTTTATATTCCTGTTTTTCTAAGATTTTGTGAGGTTATGAATTTGTGAGGTATGAATGTTGTCTTTTCTCTAATGCTCTTTCCCCCCGCATCTATAAAGACGATTAAAGAGTTTTATGTATGTTAGTTTATATGGTAGGTTATATTGGTTGATTTTCTTTTCTTTATATATATTTTTTAAAAATTTGAAATGCAGCCATGCTTGGAAGATTGGTTGATTTTATAATGTTAAATCAACTCTGCATTTCTGGGTATATCTCACTTGGTCATGAGGAATTATTATTTTTATTTTGTTGGATTACTTTTTTCTTTTGTTTTTGAGTCGGAGTTTCGCTCTTGTTACCCAGGCTGGAGTGCAATGGTGCGATCTCGGCTCACTGCAGCCTCTGCCTCCCGGGTTCAGGCAATTCTCCTGCCTCAGCCTCTTGAGTAGCTGAGATTAAAGGCATGTGCCACCATGCCCAGCTCATGTTTTGTATCTTTAGTAGAGACGGGGTTTCACGATGTTGACGAGGATGGTCTCGATCTCTCGACCTCGTGATCCACCCACCTTGGCCTCCCAAAGTGCTGGGATTACAGGCTTGAGCCACCGCACCCGGCTGGATTACTTTTTAAAATAGATGTCTTTTCATTTATTTGTGGCTACTTATTTCATCAGTGCTTCATAGTATTCAATGTACAATTGTTTCACCTCCTTGGTTAAGTTTATTCATAAGTATTTTTTGATGCTGTTGTGCAGAGCTTGTAGCTTGCAGTGAACACCAAGAATGAAGTACTCAGCCAGTTCCAGCTGAGCAGACTAGTGGGTAGATCTTCTGAGAGTCTGTCCCAGCATCCGTCCACGAAGTATTTATTGAAAGGGCTTGTATTAACCACAATCATCCACTAGATGGTCGTTTGAGGTGGGTTACTGAGGCACCTGTGACCTTGTACACTCTCAGATTGCATTCTCAGGAGGCTGTGTTCAGCGTTCCTTATCACACCACACACTCCACTCCCTGTCCTGTTTTCAGGGTCAAGGAGTTTCGTTCCCATGCACAAATAATATACAGAGTGCCTCAGTAATTTTCCAAGCCCCGGCCTCAAATGCCTTGTACGTAAGCTTGAATAGTTCCCTCTACACCGGCTGCATCTCCCCTTGTTCAATTCTTAGAGCATGCTGGTCATCCAATACAACGTAAGCTTCTGGTGTTCTTCCCTGGTCATAGATGCATCAGTGGTGGCAGCACAGAGCCATCTGCAAATAGATAAAAAAAGAATAGCAGCCAATCACCCAAAGGTGTGTGTTTAACCTAGACAACCAGGTGTTTGGGTTTAAAAGCGAAAGCCTTCCTGTCATTGCTGAAGGGTACTTGCTTGTCATTGCTTCAGCCATTCTTCAAGTTGTTTCTTTAATTCACACTCAGGAGTGAAAATTTGAGAAGGCAAATTGTCATGATAAGCACCTTGCAGATATACTTTTCTAAATAATTTCAAGGTGGAATCTCCTTCCCCATTCCAGGTTAAATTTGCAGGGAGCCACAATTCTGCTCACCGTATTAAGATCATGACATAGGTTATATTTAGCTGTATACCATTTTGATGAGACAAGCATGTAGCATACCCGCTACTGGAAGAGACTTTAATACTATAAAAGGATTGATTCTGCTCTAGGTTAGGAACACTTTGCTCAAACAGAAGTATAGAAGGGTGTGAAGTACAATTCAAGACTGTATCAGTAACATTATTCTGCAAAAAGAAAGTATAGTTGCCACCACTAGGAATGTACTCACCATGTTAAAGAACCCATTAAAAAAAAGTCCTGGCCGGGCGCGGTGGCTCAAGCCTGTAATCCCAGCACTTTGGGAGGCCGAGGCAGGTGGATCATGAGGTCAAGAGATCGAGACCATTCTGGTCAACATGGTGAAACCCCGTCTCTACTAAAAATACAAAAAATTAGCTGGGCATGGTGGCGCGTGCCTGTAGTCCCAGCTACTCGGGAGGCTGAGGCAGGAGAATTGCCTGAACCCAGGAGGCGGAGGTTGTGGTGAGCTGAGATCGCGCCATTGCACTCTAGCCTGGGTAACAAGAGCGAAACTCTGTCTCAGAAAAAAAAGTCCTAATCTCCAAATTTGGGTATGAGCAGGGCTTGAAGCTTGTTTCCCTTTTAGTTGTAATACTGATCCTGAAAGCTCATACTCTGACCAGGTGATAGAACTATTGGAGGGACTCCCAAATCCAATAGTCTGATTTGCAGACATAAACATGGGGACCCCAATCAAGTAAGGTACCATTATTAAACAGAGGCCCTTGGTGTGGCACAGGTTGTCTGCACAGAGACTAACGGATGGCCTCAAACTTATGTCTTCAGTTCCTACTCAGATATCACATAGGAAAATCAGGCACTTGTGTAGCTTCATTAGACACCTCAGTAAGATTAGCAGTAACAGCAGAAATAAAGGTTAAATCCGCAAGCTTAGCATCCCTTTTTGGGCTGAGAGTAAAGAGATTCCCAAGGAATGAGAGTAACACACTTGCCATGTGCTATTGTGGAAAAACTAAGAGCGAGGTTACTACACAATAAAGCCAAGGAGTCATTAAGTTTAAACACATCTCAAAGTTTCAGTTAAGGGGTAAGACAGGGGCATCCATCGACCTCCTGTCCAAGAAGCATCGTTAGATGACAAAGGGGTCAGCATCCCACCGTGTTAATAACAAAAACAGGGGGACTCAGACCATGACTTGAATAAACGTGTTCTTGAGCTGATTCCACTTTGCAAAGGACAAGAATTACCAGTCACCCTAATATCCGTGTCTGTCTGACGTTCTCAGAAGTTTCCCCAATTATCACCAGATACGTAAGAAGCCAGTTCTCTGCAGTTGCAGGGGCTTCCATGGCGGCTAGCGGATAGTCGCTTGTTGAGCCAGTTTCTTTAGCTGTCCTCAGGTAATGCCAGGCACCTTCTGAATCATCACCATCATTGCTGGTCGATTCTCCAACAACAGGTCCTATTCTCCAGGAGACAGCCCATATTCCCCCTTTTTTGTTTAAGATACACTTAAGAGTTTGATGAGATCTTTTAACACTGGCCTAACCAGTTGAGTTATAAGAGATGCTAGTTTTATGTTGTATGGGCCAAAGTCGCCATGCATCTGCAAAGTGAGCTCTAAGATAGTAAGGTCATAATTAGTTTTTATAGCTTGTGGAAGGTCTAAAGTTATAATAGATTTCAACAAATGATCAACTGCATCTTTAATTTTTTTCTCTGGTCCAGGGGTAACGTGTATTAAACCTGTATAAGGGTCCATGGTAACGTGGAGAAACTTGAAACATCCAAAGGGTGGATGCTGAGTAACATCAGTTTGCCAGACAGCATTAGGCACCAGATCTTGTTGGTAGGCACCAAGCCCTAAGGAGAAAGGAGAGAGAATGCCACTGGCAATTAGGACAGGTTTTAACAGTCATGCGAACTTGAGCAGGTGTCAGATGAAACTGTTTAAGACTTTGGCATTCTGAGGAAAAAAAGCATGATCAGCTTGAGCCCGCTAAAAAGCAGGAAAGTCTGCAGACCACATTTGTGATTGTACCAGAGTGTCAACACGAATGTTCCCTTCTGATAAGGGACCAGGTAACCTAGATTGAGAGCAAATATGTGTGATGTAAGAAATGGTGACGATGGGCACAGAGGAGCTCTTGCATTGCAAGAAACAAAGCTAGTAGAGATTCATTAGTAATGCCCATCACATGTGCAAGATTTAAATGAGTAGATGATACTATACGCCACAGAAGCAGAATCACTAACTGTATTTATGTCTTGGTGAGGAAAACTTGTGAGGCCAGTATTAGGGCACCTAACTCCGTGTGTTGCGTAGTTTTAAAATGTTCCTGGATTTTGTATTGCCAATTTTGCATGGCCTCTTGCCACACTGTAGCTGCTTTTACTTCTTTTTTTCCTGAACCATCTATGAGGACAGTAGTGGCGTGAAGGAAGGGCTCAGAGGCAATGATAGACACACATTTAACAGGCCCAGTTTGTCAAAGGTTCAGGAGCTTAGAGTTTGGTAAATGGAAGCAATATTACCAATAACGTCAGCCATTGCTACTTGCCAGTCAGGATGACAAGCTACGAGTATGGAATTGCTCCTTCGTAACGGCAGGAAAAGAGTAGCAGGGTTGTGTTTGGACAACTGGACGCAGTATCGGTCCCCCTTTATAATAAGAGAAGCTATTAAATCTGTAGTCGTTTGTATGTGTTTAGAGGGATTATGAGACAGGTTCATAACATACAAAATACAGAAATGGCAAAAGATAAAGCTTACCCGCTAAACTGACACATGGAAGGGATGGGTATGTTAAGTGATTTTTACCACATTTTGGCCTTTGAAAATTATTAGAATGTGACTGCAAGATTCCAGGATAATCAACCTGCATTGAGTTAACTTAAGTATGTAAAAAACAGAAAAGAAAAGAAAAGAAAAAAATGCCAAAAAGCTTTTTAAAAAAGTCCTTAGGTGCTGGCCATTTTCCTGCATCAGCCTTTAGCTGGAATGCCTTAGAAGTGAGCTCGGGCAAGCAGGGCTGTCAGCTCCGGGCTCCTTGGGCTGCCTCTGTTTGTAACAGTCACCACCTGCTGCCGCCCTTATACTATAAGTGGTAGCAGGAGAGCAGAGAATGACCAGGTGGTAAAGTTTCTAAGAGCAGAAGCTGGAGGCAAGAGGGTAACAGGCTGGGAGATCACTCCCCTCATCCTGCAGGCCAGCTACGCTTGGAGCCAACACTGTTAGGTAAGGTACTGAAAATATTTTTATTATTTTTACCACCTCCAAGCAGAGAGGCTCAGGGGAGGAGCAGACATGCAGCACAGGGTCTGCTTTAAAGTTTCCCAGCCAGAGCGTTTTTAAACATTTTATAAAACAGGGAAACAAACATTTGTTACTGCTGCATCTGTCTTCTGAAGATGACAGCAGCTGGCAGAGCTCGTCCACCTCAGCCTAAGCTGGCATTTAACATATGACTGCAGGAGAGCTCCCCTTATTAGCGGGCTTCTGCCCCAGAGCTCTGTACTCCAGGCTGCTCCACACTCCTTGGCCCTCCTTAGGCTAGTAAAGTCAGAGGGCCCATGGACTGTTTCTTAGCCCTTTCCGTAGGGAAAACAAGAAACTGTTTGTCAGCTGGGACATGTGAGGGTTGGCAGGGAAGGGCAGAAGTAGGCAAAGCAACAGCGCAGCAAGCAGCACCCCACTTTCTGGGCACAGTTACTGAGGCACATGAACCTGGTGAGGCGGATCCTCAGGACCGAGCTGGAGCTGCTGCAGCCACCTGGGGACTCGGTCTGTGCCTCTTGGCCTCCTCTCTGTCACTGCAAACTCAGGAAGGGGCAACTTGTGTAGACTGTTGGTGACTAAGTGGGCACTCCATAGCATCTTAGCAGCTCTCCTGCCCCAGGCCTCTGGGGGCAGCAAGAAAGCCAAAGCTATCTGGGATAAACCCAGGAGGCAGCATGTGACTTTCCCTTATACGCCAGGGAAACAGAAAAAAGACAAGGCCAGAAAGGCAGATGCTGGAAGTTGAAAGTGAGAACTTGCATGTTAGGGAGACATCACAATCAGCCACTTTCCTTCCCTCCTGGAGGCGCCTCTCCAGCCGGGAAGCTTGTCAAGGAGACATGGCCACCTGATCACATAGATGTTCACTAACTGGGGGTCTTCTTGGGCAGCCTCCAATCTCCTTAAGAGGGATGGGAGGCTCTGTTGTTAGAACAGGGCCAACAGGTCCCTTCAAAGGTGGAGGAAAAGAGGGCAATGGCTTTTCTATAGGGGGAGGAAAAGGCTCCAGTTCATCCTTACCCTCACTAGAAAAAGCTGCTTATTCCCCATAGAAGGGAATGACATGGGAAGACAACTCTCTCCCTGTTGTTCTGGATTCTGTTTCTTCTTCTCCTTTAAATCTCCTGAATTTCCTTCAGGTGGAGAAGATGGGAGGTCTGACTCACTGAAAGCTGGCAGATAAAGAGGCTACGATACAATCATACCGGTGCCCAGGTGGTCAAAATAGCATCATTAGTAAAATGACCTTGCTCATATCCTCTTTCTGGGCAGTGACCTACCAGCTCCCATAACCCTAAATCTAACGTTCCTTGATCAGGAAACCAAGGGCATTCCTGCCAAGTTAAGAGCATAAGCTCGTGCAGAGCTCCAGGCTCTACAGTGCACTGAATAGCCTTAAGTACCTGTTGGACTGTTTTAAATAATGCTTTCTGCTCTTTGGTCATTTCTTGACCCATGATAACCTAGCCCCTGATATTTTACATGTGCGTCCCATCCTTTTGATGGGAATCAGGACTGTCTCTTACCAGTATTCCCCAAAAATGGATGATCTCTCCTCCGTGCATAAATTCAAGGCGATGACATTGGGGGCACCAGTTGCAGAGCTTATGGCTTGCGGTGAACACCAAGAACGAAGTACCCAGTTCCAGCTGAGCAGGGCTAGGGCGTAGCTCTTCCAATAGAGTCCGCCCCGGCATCCATCCACCAAGTATTGATTGAAAGTGCTTGTATTAACTACAAACATCCACTAGATGGTCATTTGAGGTGGGTTACTGAGGCACCTGTGACCTTGTACACACTCAAACTGCATTCTTAGGAAGCTGTTTTCAGCATTTCGTATCACACCACACACTCCACTCCCTGTCCTGTTTCAGGTTCAAGGGGTTTCATTTCTATACACAACATACACAGTGCCTCAGTAATTTTCCATGCCCCACCTCAAATGCCAAGTTTGAATATGTTGCCTACATTGTTGTATCAAATAAAAATATTTATGAATAAACTTAACCAAGGAGGGGAAAGAGTTGGGTGAAAAATGGATTGTTCCTTCATTTTTTGGGTTGTTAGTATATAGAAATGGAATTGGCCGGGCGCGGTGGCTCAAACCTGTAATCCCAGCACTTTGGGAGGCCGAGGCGGGTGGATCACGAGGTCAAGAGATGGAGACCATCCTGGTCAACAAGGTGAAACCCATCTCTACTAAAAACACAAAACATTAGCTGGGCATGGTGGCGCGTGCCTGTAATCCCAGCTACTCGGGAGGCTGAGGCTGGAGAATTGCCTGAACCCAGGAGGCAGAGGTTGCGGTGAGCCGAGATCGCGCCATTGCACTCCAGCCTGGGTAACAAGAGCGAAACTCCGTCTCAAAAAAAAAAAAAAAAAAGAAATGGAATTTCTCTTTTTCTTTTCTTTTTGTATGTTGATTTCATATCCTGCAATTTTGCTGAATTCATTTATTATAACAATTACTTTTGTGGAAGTGTTAGGGTTTTCTGTATATATCTGCAAACAGTTAATTTTACTTTTTTCTTTATTTGGATGCATTTTTCCTTGCTTAGTTACTCTGGTTAAGGCTTTCAGTATAATGTTGAGTAGAGGTGGTGAGAGTTGGCATCTTTGCCTTGCTTCAGATCTTGGAGAAAAAGCTTTCATCATTGAGCAAGATGTTAACTGGGGGCTTTTAACTTACAGCTTTTATTGTGTTGAATCAATTTCTTTATATATATAATTTGTTGAAAATTTTCATCATTGAAATGATTTTTTATTTTTAATTTAAAAAAATTTCCATAGGTTATTGCAGAACAGGTGGAGTTTGGTCACATGGTGAAGTTCTTGAGTGGTGATTTGTGAGATTTTGGTGCACCCATCATCTGAACAGTATACATAACACCCTATTTGTTTTGTTTTATCTCTCACCACCTTTCCATGCTTTCCCGGATTCCCCAAAATCCATTGTGTCATTCTTATGCCTTTGAATCCCTGTAGCTTAGCTCCCGTTTCTGAATGAGACCATATAATCATTGGTTTTCCATTCCTGAGTTATTTTACTTGGAATAATAGTTTCCAATCTCCTCCAGGTCATTGTGAATACCATTAATTTATTCTTTTTTATGGCTATTATTCCATCAGAGACATATATATGTGTGTATATATGTATATATACATGTGTGTGTATCTATTATATAGTATATAAAAATATATATTAATTATTAATTAATATTAATCATTAATAACTATTTAATTAATTGATATTTAATTAATGTTTATTAATTTAATAATTAAAAATAAATACTTAAATAATCAAATAACTAAAATCATTTATTTTAATTTGTTAATAAATAATATTTAATCAATCAATATCAATATTTAATTAATGTTTGATTGAATAATTAATATTAATTATATAATTAATTAATAAATATAATCAATTAATAATAATATAATTAGTAATTAATATAATATAATTAATAATATATTATATATATAATATATATGTATGTGTATCTGAGTTTATGCACTTGTTGGTTGATGGGGATTTGGGTTGGTTCCACATTTTTGCAATTGTGAATTGTGCTGCTATAAATACGCATGTGCAAGTATGTTTTTCATATGACTTCTTTTCCTCTGCATAGATACCCAGTAGTGGGATTGCTGGATCAAATGGTAGGTCTACTTTTAGTTCTTTAAGGAATTCCACACTGTTTCCCATAGTGGTTGTACTAGTTTACATGCCCACCAGCGGTGTAGAAGTATTCCATTTTCACCACATCCATGCCAGCATCTATTTCTTGATTTTTTTATTGTGGCCGTTCTTGCAGGAGTAAGACAGTACTGCATTGTTTGGATTGGCACCCCCCGACCATCAGCGACTGATGTGGAACATGTTTTTATATGTTTCTTGGCTATTTGTGTATCTTCTTTTGACAATTGTCTTTTCATATTCTTAGCAGTTTTTGATGGGATTTTTTGTTTTTATCTTTGCTAATTTGTTTGAGTTCATTGTAGATCTGATTATTAGTCCTTTGAGTTGTGTATAGATTGTGAAGATTTGCTCCCACTCTGTGGGGTGTATGTTTTCCTTTTGCCACGCAAAAGCGCTTTAGTTTAATTAAGACCCAGCTGTTTGTTTTTGTTTTTGTTCCATTTGCTTTTGAGTTCTTCATCATAAAAGCCTTGCCTAAGCCAATGTCTAGAAGGCTTATTCCAATGTCATTTTCCAGAATTTTTATAGTTTCAGATCTTATGTTTAAGTCCTTAATCCATTTTGAGTGTATTTTTGCGTAAGGTGAGAGATGAGGATCCAATTTCTTTCTCCTACATGTGGCTTGCCAAATATCCCAGCGCCATTTGTGGAAAAGGGTGTCCTTTCCCCACTTAAAGTTTTTGTTTGCTTTGTCTGACATCAGTTGGCTGTCAGTATTTGGGCTTATTTCTGAGTTCTCTATTCTGTTCCATAGGTCTGTGTACCTATTTTTAATATGAGTACGGTTTTGGTGACTGTGGCCTTATAGTATAGTTTGAAATCTGGTAATGTGGTGCCCTCAGAAATGTTCTGTTTTCTTAGTCTTACTTTGGCTGTGAGGGCTCTTTTGTTGTTCCATATGAATTTTCGAGTTGTGTTTTTCCAATTCTGTGAAGAATGATGGTGATATTTGGTGGGAATTACATTGAATTTGTAGATTGCTTTTGGCAGTACGGTCATTTTCACAGTATGGATTCCACCCATCCATGAGCGTGGAGTGTATATTTCCATTTGCTTTGTCTATAACTTCTTTCAGCAGTGTTTTGTCATTTCTTTTGTATAGGTCTTTCACCTCCTTGGTTAGGTATATTCCTAAGTATCGTATTTTTTTTTTTTTGCAGGTCTTGTAAAAGGGGTTGAGTTACTGATTTGATTCTCTGCTTGGTCATTGTTGGTGTATAGAAGAGATACTGACTTGTGTACATTAATTTTGTATGCAGAAATTTTGCTGAATTCTTTGATCAGTTCTAGAAGCTTTTTGGAGGAGTCTTTAGGGTTTTCTAGGTAAACAATTATATTTTCAGCAAACAGCAACAGTTTCACTTCCTCTTGACCAATTCAGATGCCCTTTATTTCTTTCTCTTGTCTGCTCGCTCTGGCTAGGACTTCCAGTATTATACTGAAGAGGAGTGGTGAGAGTGGGCATCCATGTCTTGTTGCAGTTCTCAGAGGGAATGCTTTCAATTTTCCCCCCATTCAATATTATGTTGGCTGTGGGTTTAACATAGGTGACTTTTATTACACTGAGGTATGTCCCTTGTTTGCTGATTTTGCTGAGAGTTTTAATCATAAAGCAATGCTGGATTTTGTTGCTTTTTCTGCATCTAATGAGATGATTATGTGATTTTTGTTTTTAATTCTGTTAATATTGTGTCTGACATTTATTGACTTGTGTATGTTAAACCATTCCTGCATCTCTAGTATGAAACCCACTTGATCATGGTGGATTACTTTTTGGATATGTTGCTGGATTTGGTTAGCTCGCATTTTGTTAAGGATTTTAGCATCTATGCTCATCAGGGATATGGGTCTGTAGTTTTCTTTTTTGGTTACTTTCTTTCCTCATTTTGGTATTAGGGTGGTATTGCCTTCATAGAATGAAATATGAAGGGTTCCTTATGTCTCTGTCTTGTGGAATAATGTCAATAGGATTGGTACCAGTTCTTCTTTGCATTCATAAATTCATAAAGTCACAATTGACATCAGTTTTTTGGAGCTCTTCTTATTACAGGTATATATCAGTGTCCATCGTCCACGTAGCTTAAGCCATTTCTGGTTCTCATCCTTCAAGTCCTAATCTCTTGGTATGGGCCTGGTTTATGTTTGCTCTCTGGTAGTCAGCCCAAGCATCAGAGTCATACCAGCAATATTTAAACACAGAGGAAAGAAATTGACGTTCAGAAATGTTAAGTGACATGTTAAAGACACTAATTCAGACCATTAAAGCCAAGTCTTAAATCCATCTCCAGGTGCTGAGATGCCAGGTGCTTTTATATTTTAAAATATCATTCTTGTAACTGTCCTAAGAAGATTGTATTACTTCTGCAGGAACTGAATTAGGGTATATGTCACTTAGCTCATGTCGTACTGATGATAATAGTAGAGGTGTCTAGGAATCTGGCCTTCTCACCTAAATCCAGGACGCTTCCCAATGCAGAAGGTTGCAACTTCAGTAACCAGTTAACCAATGCTGCTTTCCCCTCTCAACCCAACAGATCCAGTTATATTTCCTTGACTGTGCTCCTATATTTTTAAGCCTTATATATGCTATATGCATTCCTCAGATAATTGCTTGAATTACTCAAAGTGGATGGAACAGTTCAGTTTTTCTCTATTATGTCCCCAGGCTCTGGAACATTGTGCCCACTGCTTTTGAATATTTAAACTTTTTAATCCTTTTTGCTCCATTCCAAGACAGTTTCAGGCTTTGAAGAAAGCCAGCGGGGAAAATCCATGCTTATTTATAAGCCCTTTATTGATGCTGCTCTAAAAAGTCACCAAAGGAGTAGAGATTTGGGCAGTTCTTACTGTGACCGGGATATGTTAATTACTCAGGCGAGACACTGACGTAGAGGTTCTAGCAGATAGTAGCATTGTGTTGTAAAGTTTGCAGTACTGAATTTAGTTTTTTGATCATGTTTCAATTATTAACCTTACCTTAAAACAGACTGGGCTGCGTTTCTACTTGGGATGGCAGAGTTCCCATGAACTATCTGTCGTAGGTAGAAAAATTATTTTCTTGAATTTCTTCAGAGGTACTTTGAAAGGTGTTCCTCTACATTTGGAGAAATTAATAAGAGACCATAAGGCTGCCTGAGAGTCAGTTGATCTCAGAGCAGAACCTGAGGCAGGCCTCATGCTAGAGAACTGTGGAAGGATGTGGGGCTGAGACGTGTAAGCAAACGTCTTAAACCAAACTCTAGTATATTTAGTTAAATAAAACTTGAATTATTTCTAACCAAAGCATCTTTGTTTGCTTGTTATTTCATACTCAAATGAATTTTAACATTAAAGGAAATTGAATTAAGGAGGATTTTAAATTTTATTGTTATCTGATTACAGTGTCATTTGAAAATAAAATCCTTATGATTTTAAAAAGAAATGTCCATGTGGATAGTAACTACCGAGTTTAAAATTTGTAACACCTAAGTGGTAGATGCAATTTGGCTAAATCCTTTTTTGTTTTTTTAAGACAGAGTTTTGCTCTTGTTGCACAGGCTGGAGTGCAATGGTGCAATCTTGGCTCATTGCAACCTTTGCTTCCCGGGTTCAAGAGATTTTCCTGCCTCAGCCTCCTGAGTAGCTGGGACTACACGCATGCACCACCACATCCAGCTAATTTTGTATTTTTAGTAGTGACTGGGTTTCTCCATGTTGGTCAAGCTGCTCTCAAACTTCTGACCACAGGTGATCCACCTGCTTCAGCCTCCCAAAGTGTTGGGGTTACAGGCGTGAGCCACTGTACCTGGCCGCTTTTTCTGTTCATGCAGAGTAGAAACCAAGACTGGTTTCCATAAGGAACTGTACTGGTGCCAAAGCAACAACACCAAGACTCACATTAAATTAAAATATATATATATATATTTTTTTTAATTGCACTTTAGGTTCTGGGGTACATGTGAAGAACATGCAGGATTGTTGCATAGGTACATACATGGCAATGTGGTTTGCTACCTCCATCCCCATCACCTATATCTGGCTTTACTCCCTCTGTTATCCCTCCCCAACTCCCTACCCCTCACTGTCCCTCTGCTTGTCCCCCTCAACAGACCTCAGGGTCTGATGCTCCCTTCCCTGTGTCCATGTGTTTTCATTGTTCAACACCCGCCTATGAGTGAGAACACTTGGTGTTTGATTTTCTGTTCTTGTGTCAGTTTGCTGAGAATAATGCTTTCCAGGTTCATCCATGTCCCTACAAAGGACACGAACTCAATGTTTTTTGTGACTGCATAGTATTCTATAGTGTATATGTGCCACATTTTCCTTGTCCGCTCTATCATCAATGGGCATTTGGGTTGGTTCCAGGTCTTTGTTATTGTAAACAGTGCCGCAGTAAACATACATGTGCATGTGTGTACAATAGAATGATTTATAATCCTTTGGGTATATACCCAGTAATGGGATTGCTGGGTCAAATGGAATTTCTATTTCTAGGTCCTTGAGGAATCGCCACACTGTCTTCCCAATGGTTGAACTAATTTACACTCCCACCAACAGTGTAAAAGTGTTCCTATTTCTCCACATCCTCTCCAGCCTCTGCTGTCTCCAGATTTTTTAATGATCTCCATTCTAACTGGCATGAGATGGTATCTCAATGTGGTTTTGATTTGCATTTCTCTAATGACCAGTGATGAGCATTTTTTACATGTTTGTTGGCCTCATATATGTCTTTTGAAAAGTGTCTGTTCAAATCCTTTGCCAACTTTTGAATGGGCTTGTTTGTTTTTTCTTGTAAATATGTTTTAGGTCTTTGTAGATTCTGGATATTAGCCCTTTGTCAGATGGGTAGATAACAAATTTTTTTTTCCCATTCTGTTGGTTGCTGGTTCACTCTAATGATTGTTTCTTTTGCTATACAGAAGCTCTGAACTTTAATTAGATCCCATTTGTCTATTTTGGCTTTTGTTGCCAATGCTTTTGGTGTTTTAGTCATGAAGTCCTTGCCTATGCCTATGTCCTGAATCGTTTTGCCTAGGTTTTCTTTTATGGTTTTAGGTCTTATGTTTAAGTCTTTAATCCATGTGGAGTTAATTTTAGTGTAAGGTGTCAGGAGGGGGTCCAGTTTCTGCTTTCTGCACATGGATAGCCAGTTTTCCCAACACCATTTATTAAACAGGGAATCCTTTCCCCATTGCTTGTTTTTGTCAGGTTTGTCAAAGATCAGATGGTTGCAGATGTGTGGTGATCCCTCCAGCGCCTCTGTTCTGTTCCATTTGTCTATATCTCTGTTTTGCTACCAGTATCATGCTGTTTTGATTACTGCAGCCTTGTAGTATAGTTTGAAATCAGGTAGCATGATACCTCCAGCTTTGTTCTTTTTGCTTAGGATTGATTGCACTGTGGTCTGAGAGACTGTTTGTTATGAAATCTGTTGTTTTGCATTTGCTGAGGAGTGATTTACTTCCAATTACGTAGTCGATTTTAGAGTAGGTGTGATGTTTTTGTAGTGGCTGGTACTGGTTGTTCCTTTCCATGTTTAGTACTTCCTTCAGGAGTTCTTGTGAGGCAGGTCTTGTAGTGATGAAATCTCTCAGCAATTGCTTGTCCATAAATGATTTTATTTCTCCTTCACTTATGAAGCTTAGTTCGTGTGGATGTGAAATTCTGGCTTGCAAGTTTTTTTCTTTAAGTATGTTGAATATTTGGCCCCCACTCCCTTCTAGCTTTTAGAGTTTCTGCCAAGAGATCCACTGTGAGTCTGATGGTCTTTCCTTTGTGGGTAACCTGACCTTTCTCTCTGGCTGCTCCTAGGATTTTTTCCCTTCATTTCAACCCTGGTGAATATGACCTCTGCGTGCCTTGGGGTTGCTCTTCTTGAGGAATATCTTTGTGGTCTTCTCTATATTTCTTCTATTTGAATGTTGGCCTGCCTTGTTAGGTTGGGGAAGTTCTCTTGGATAATATCCTGAAGAATATTTTCCAACTTGGATTCATTCTCTCCCTCATATCCAGGTACACTGATCAAGCGTAGATTAGGTCTTTTCACATAATCACATAGTACTTAGAGACTTTGTTCATTTCTTTTCACTCTTTTTCCTCTAATCTTGTCTTCTTGTTTTATTCCATTGATTTTATCTTCTATCTCTGATATCCTTTCTTCTGCGTGATTGATTCGGCTGTTGAAACTTGTGCATGCCTCGTGAAGTTCTCGTGCTGTGTTTCTCAGCTCCATCAAGTCATTTATTTTCTCTAAGCTGGTTATTCTAGTTAGCATTTCGTCTAACCTTTTTTTAAAGTTCTTACTTTCTTTGTGTTGGGTTAGAACCTGAATAGAATAGAATTCTCTTTTAACTTAGAGAATTTTGTTATTATTCACCTTCTGAAGCCTCCTCCTGATTCTCACACCCATTTTCTGTCTTGTTTCGTTCCCTTGATGGTGAGGAATTGCAATCCCTGGGAGAGGAAGAGGTGTTCTGGTCTTTGAAGGTTTCATCCTTTTTGAGCTGTTTTTTCCCCCCATCTTCATGGGTTTATCTCCATTTGATCTTTGAAGTTGGTGATTTCAGGAGAAATCTGGGTGTATGTCCTTTCTGTTGCAGTTGGAGCTATATCTTTTTTGGCCTATAGAGGCGCTGCTGGGCTGCCTCGTATTCATCCAGGTTGCTGGATGGGTGGTCTTCCCTGGGGTTGGTTTGCAGGTGAAATTACCCCACCTTTTCAATGGCATCTCTCCTTTCCTGATCTAGATCTTCCAGCTTAGGGTCAGACTGGTGTATTTGTTGCCAAGCTCTCTGGCACGTGGGCTTCAGTTTGAGTTTTGCAGGGGATGCGCTTGCCAGGCCCTGTGACCTGTTTCCCTGCTTTCAACTCTGGCTCTTTCTGTGGGACAGGTTGTTCCGTCCTACTGGCACTAGTGCAAACTCCCGCCCTGGTCTGGCTGACAACTTACAGCACCAGATGGGAGCTGTCGTTCGGATTTGCGTGAACAACCCATGGTGCCCCTAGGCTGGCGGGGCTCTCGTGCACCATGGGTTGCAGAGGGGATGAGGGAAGCACAGGATCTGAATAGGAGCACTGAGGGAGTGAAGTCTCCCGAGCCTCTGATCTGGCTGCACATTCCAGGTGGGGATGCTCCCCGCCCTGCCCTGATTTATTCTCCCCGGGCGGCTCTCACCCTGCTTTGGCTCCCTCCACGGGCTACTTTTTTTTTTGAGACGGAGTTTCGCTCTTGTTACCCAGGCTGGAGTGCAATGGCGCGACCTCGGCTCACCGCAACCTCCGCCTCCTGGGTTCAGGCAATTCTCCTGCCTCAACCTCCCAAGCAGCTGGGATTACACGCGCCACCATGCCCAGCTAATTTTTGTATTTTTAGTAGAGACGGGTTTTCACCATGCTGACCAGAATGGTCTCCATCTGTTGACCTCGTGATCCACCCGCCTCGGCCTCCCAAAGTGCTGGGATTACAGGCTTGAGCCACCGTGCCCGGCCCCTCCCCGGGCTACTTTCAGAGTCTTTCTGGTCCCTCCAGAATGCAGCTGGCACCTCCGTTGGAACTGTGAAGTCTTCCAGCCCTCTGCATCTCATTTGCTGGGAGCTGCATTCCGGTGTTGTCTCCTCTTGGCCATCTTGGAACCGCCTCTTTTATTTTCTCTTATTACCTGAATCCACACATTTGTTTTAGTCTTAGTTTTACAAATAAGCAAATTTAATTCTCAGTGTCAGTTCTTTTACCCTTTTCCTCCCTAGCATTTCTTGGTTATCTAGTAGAGTTCTCTGGAGGAACCTGTCAGTCAGAACTTTAAATATAAAGACACAACTAGGTTAAATGTAATGTGGATGGTCACAATGTATATGCCACAGTAACCCTAAGCCAAAGAAAGCTGGAGTGGCTATTAGGTTTTAGAGCAAAATATATAACCAGAGATAAAGAGAATCATTTTGTAATGTTACAAAGGATATGTTTA
This sequence comes from Leontopithecus rosalia, assembly GCA_028533165.1. Classification (NCBI taxonomy): domain Eukaryota; kingdom Metazoa; phylum Chordata; class Mammalia; order Primates; family Cebidae; genus Leontopithecus; species Leontopithecus rosalia. Next base: position 4,509,824 of record CM052657.1, on the reverse strand, counting down.
TCAAGAGGGCGTACGATTCCGAAGTGTAATGAAATGAGCTAAATAATGAGAACACATGGACACATAGAGGGGAACACCACACACTAGAGCTTATCAGAGGTTGAAGTGTGGAAGGAGGGAGAGGATCAGGAAAAATAACTAGTGAGTACTAGGCTTAATACCTGGGTGATGATCTGTACAACAAACCCCCACGACACAGGTTTACCTGTGTGACAAACCTGCACTTGTACCCCCGAACTTAAAAAATGTCTAAATGTTGGTACACCTATTAACAGAGCTCCAGAATAAAGCAAAAACTGGTGGAATAGAAAGAAATTGACAAATCCACAACGGTAGTTCAATCATTTGAACTCTTCTTTCAATAATACCTAAAATGAATAGACGGAATATCAAGAATGTAGAGGCTTGATCAGCACTGTAGACCAACTTGACCTGTGTCATTTGTACACTGCACCACCAAATGACAGGTACTTTTTAAGTATACATGTTTTAAGACAGATAATATCACTGTCCATAAAACAAGTCTCAGTAAATTTTGAGTGAGTCAAGACATACTAAGCAGTTTCTCTGAGCAAAACTGAATTAAATAGCCAATTTAAAAAAAAACAGAAAAAATACACTAACACATTTCTAAATAATTTAAAATTCAAAGAAACAATGTAAAATTTAAAATATTTTTAAGTAAATGATAATTAAAACATATTAAGGTATGTAGGAAACAGCTAAAATAGTATATACAGGGAAATTAATAGCACTAAACTTCATTAGAAAAAAAATTCTTAAATTAGTGATCTTGGTTTTTACCTCATTAAGAAGCTAGGAAAAGAGAAGCAAATGAAAACTAAATTATGAAGAATAAATAATTGTTATGCGCACCATCTTTCTGTTTTCCTAGCTCTGCTGTCCATTCTCTAGTAGAAGGAAACAAAGGGGGAATGCTTTTCCTTGCGATAACATGTTTTCGTTAGAGTTTTTTGTTTGTTCTGTTTTGTTTTTACATTTCAAGGAGCTAAGCCACACCCCTACTAGTTTAATAGGAATTTGTTGTGAGGACATCAGTAGGCATAGAGAGGACAGTAGCTTCCACCACGGCCTTTACAGAAAGTTGACAGTACAGCACAGCTTGGTCTCAGGGGAACTGGAAGCCATCTTAATAGAGCCATGAGCCGCAGGATCCTGCTGCTCTTGATTGCCTTTGCTCTGTGTTGCTTTCATTCTCTTTAGGATGGTTAGGCCTTTAGAGTCCCCTTGATGTGGGTGTGTATAAGTTAATTCTTAAGAATGTGGCAGGGTCCTCGGTTTATTTTAATCACTTTTTACGCTCCTGCAGAGCACAACTGGCTCTTCCACATATTTTTCTAAGTTCTTCCTTGTATCTAACTCTCCCTGGGACATCCAGGGGTCATAGCCTTATCCTTTGGACCTAATAAATTCAAAGCAATGTGCTTAGTGGCTAAATGTTCAGGACCAGGCATCTGGCAGTCCTAGCTTAAAATTTGACTCCACTTACTAGGCATGCCTTTTCGTCCAGTTACTTACTGTTTTCTAAGACTTAGTCTACTTGTACAATGAGCAATCTTACTTGTGGTTCTTGGAAGAATTCAGTCTGATAAAGTTGGGTTGGGTAAAGAAGAAATGCTCAGCAAATGTCAGGTATTACCACCACCATTTTTATTAGAAGCAAAATAGTTTTGCCAGTAACTTAGAAGAAAATAAATCTGTGAACCTGCACTCTGACTGGCAGCTCAAGGCAGTAAGATAAGCTTCTGGGGCTTACATGACTTAATCAAAGAAGCTATGTGGACAAGGACAGTATACGAGGCTGGGGAAATGGGCGTAACCAGGGTCAAAACCAAGTATTGTTAAGATGTCTTGGGAGATCAGTGGCAGCTTTGGCTAGACAGTGACCACTGATGACTCTTGTGCCTCAGTTGCTAGATAGGGCTCACTTACCCCTCCATGGAGTTGGCTAGAATAGTGTCTCAGCTCTAGGGAGCAGACTCTCTCACTGGCCTCTCACAACTGGGGTTTGATGTTCCCTCTGGTGTGCTTACAGTTTCTCACTTTGTCTCTGCTACATTCTGGGTGTTATAGTTTAACTTCTAGGTTTTGAATTCTATATATCTAAATGTCAAACTCTCTCAGAGATTTATATGATCAGTACAGGTGTTTACCATCTTGCCTAATGGAGATACCTTTTTAAAAACTCACCTCATGGTTCAAGGGATATCTGTGGACTGACTGCCTTTGGGTCAGGGACCCATCCCTCCTTAAATCAGCTAATTGCAGTTTGACAGGTGCTATGGCAGTAGCGTGCGGACTTGTGTCAAAGTTGTTAAGAAGGGGACTCGATGAAGCCCCTTAGAAGGAGCTTTGCAAGTGATGTGTTTCAGATATTTGGCCCATCCAGTAGAAAATACCAATTCTACCACCCAGGTGAATTTTATTATATGTCAATTATACCCGGATAAAGCTGTTAAAGATATTTTGGCCCTCATTTCAAATAATGAGAGTGGAGTAGAAAAGACAGATGATACTGAGTAAGGTAGGGGCATGTCTAGTAACTGTTGGGAGTATCACCCAACAGCAAATATTTATTGATATCTGCTATGTGTCAAATAACATACTAGTTATTGAATATAAAATTTATATATATATATTTATATTATATATAAATATATAAAATATATAAAATAAATATATTTATAAATATATAATAAATAGATAATATATAAAATAAATAAATAGATAATAAATATATAAAATAAATAAATATATATATATATATATATATATATATATATTCCCTTCCCTTGTTGAGCTGATACTTTGGGCATTAAAACAATTTTTTACTTCTTGGTAGAAGTGCAGTACAGATGGCATCGTGGTACAGATTTTGCTTTTCTGAGCATGTGACAAAAAGCTGTATTTCCATATCTTGTCCACTAAAGTGTAAGCCTATGCAGTGACACAGACTGTGCCAAGGGAAATTATGTTTCAGATCAGGGAAACTTTTCCTCTAGGCTGTCACTGAAAATGTTTAGTAGAATTATTATTTTAGTGACTTGATGTCTAACTGACAGTACAAAACTAACTGTACATTTTTTTCCCGTTACCTGGAGATGTCGAATAAATAGTGCTTGCCCTTATGATCATAAAAATACTTTTAGAGTTGATACTGTCATAGGTATATAGCTCACAATCTTTTCCATGGCAATGGAGCAATCTGTTTAATTTACCATTCTCTATGAGACATTTTTTGTTTCTTTGTTTTGTGGATCTGAGTAGAAAATAAGGGAGATACTATACAATAAGTGGCTGTTCGATTTTCCTGAAAGGAGCCGTTTCCAGTGACACTGTCAAGCAGTGATAGTTATTATCACGTTTTCTTTATGTATTTACATATTATTTAACACTTAACGACTCAGCAAACATCTTTCAGACACTTTCTTTGTATCAGTCTGTGGTCATGCTGGCTGGATGTGAAAATACAAAATATAAACTCTTTTACAAAAGGATTATTGTCCAATGAAAGATAAACATTGTCCTGCATATGGTCTTTTTTTCCCCAAATTTTGTAAATGCCTGTGTACGATAGGTTTTCAAAACAGGGTAAGACTAATTCAATTTATTAAATCAGTAAGGGGCTATATTATTATCCCAGAGTCAAAAGATGTTTATTATCCTAGTAAACGTATCATTCTGTTTTAATTTATGCCGCATAGGAGCTGGCTATTAGCCCATTGTAGTACTTCAGATATAGGCGCTCTGGGGCAAAACGTATTCACAGTAAAGTTGTGATAGACTCTGTGGACAGGTTACCCTCCCAAGCTGTTACAATATTTAGCATGCTCACCTACAGTGCACACACAAGATCTCACTCTTATGAGTTTGCCATGCTGGATACAATCCATTTTTGCATAACATAATAAGCTAAGCCTGTTTGTGAAACAGAAAGGCACAGCAACCTCCAGTGGAGCGGGAGCCCAACTCAGGAGCACTCAGAACCTCGTCCAGTTGGCTTCCCTTTCCCTTGTCGGTAGGTTCCTGGGAGCATTTATAGGGAATCCCAAGGTGCCATGTAATGCAATTTGAAAATTACTGTTTCTTCAATTGTCTTTATGGCCATGATTATTTGTTTTTTTCATAGTAATACGCCTTTTCTGGCTTCTGAAGAAACGTTACTTAGCTTTCAAATTGATAGTGTGTTCCTTTTGCTAATAATCTTTGTGTTCTAGTGGTGTTTAAATATAATTTCTAATTTTCCAGGCACAAAAGAGAAAAGTCATTATATGTTTATGCATTGTTTCCAAAGACTATAAACCAGATCTCAGTAGGACACCAATATAAGCTTCTTTATTATGTTCAATGCTCAATTACCATCCTCATTACAAATTAAGCCATGTGTGTCATATTAACTCTTGTGTCGGGTCACAAGAGAAACATTTAGCAAACTTCAAGGGTAACACCTCTAAATTTAACACACTGGTTATTCCACTGTGGCCCAAACAGATTTCCAGAGGGCTGAACTAATGCTTATGGAAATATTCATGCTTAGGTTGGAAGACTTATAAATGCCAGGACAATCAGAGAATGCACAGCGTTCTAACTCTATTGCATTAGCTTAGCCAAGAGTAGAATTTGAACAGAAGTACCAGTGACAAGGATCTTCTGGAGCATGTTATTTATTTGCCCTTTTCACAAAGCCACACCATGAAACTGTACTGAGTAGGCATGGGCTATAAACGTGGTCTGAAGCCATGTGATAGACTCGGCAGATACAAACTTTGCTAAAGGGTGAAGGGTTTCTAGTTCTGGTAAACCTGGTAAAGAAGTGGGAGACGTAGCAGCAGGATCCTGATGGTCCAGAAACTCAACAAATTGGTCACTGCCAGAGAGCAGTCATCCAGCCTTTCTTTGAGACATAAATGATTATCCACTAAGTGGATTCCCACATCCTGGTATTTATTCTCTTGTGTAATTACCTCTCCTTGAGTGTGGGATGAATTGAGGATCTTACTTCTAATGAAAAAGATATGGCAGTAGTAATGGAATGTTGCTGCTGAAATTAGGTTGTAAAAAACACTGGCCGGGCTTGGTGGCTCACGCCTGTAATCCCAGCACTTTGGGAGGCCGAGGTGGGTGGATCACGAGGTCAAGAGATCGAGACCATCCTGGTCAACATGGTGAAACCCCGTCTCTACTAAAAATACAAAAAATTAGCTGGGCTTGGTGGCACGTGCCTGTAATCCCAGCTACTCGGGAGGCTGAGGCAGGAGAATTGCCTGAACCCAGGAGGCGGAGGTTGCGGTGAGCCGAGATCGCGCCATTGCACTCCAGCCTGGGTAACAAGAGCGAAACTCTATCTCAAAAAAAAAAAAAAACAACACTGTGCTTCCATCTTTTGTACTCTTTCATGGTCTTAGTCTATTTTCTGTTGCTTAAAGCACAATACCTAAATGAAGTAATTTATAAAGAAAATAAATTTATTTTCTACAGTTGTGGAGGCTGAGAAGTCCAAGGTTGAGGGTCCGCATCTGGCAAAGGGCCTTTTTGCTGGAAGGGACTCTCTGAAGAGTCCCAAGGCAGCGCAGGAAATCACATGGTGAGGGAGCTGAGCACACCAACTCAAACCTCAAATCTCTCTTCTCATCAAGCCACTAGTTCCACTCCCATAATAACTCACAAATCCATCAACTTGTTAATCCATTAATCCATACCAAATTAGTTCATTCATAAGGGCAGAAGCCCTATGACCCAATATCCTCTTAAAGGCCCAGCCTCTCAGTAGTGCCACACTGGAGGTTAAATTTAAACAGAAGTTATGAAGGGGGCAAATATTAAAACCATAGCACTACTCTCTTAAATCACTTGCCCTGGGAAAATTCAGCTGCCACGTTTTGCGAAGAGGCTGTCATGGTGAGAGACTGAGGTATCTCAACAACTACATGCAGATTAGAAATAAATCCCCTTCAATATGTCTCCCATCAAGGCTTCAGATGAAACAATAGTCCCCAATTATGGCTCAAATACAACCTCATAAGCTTATGAGAGACCTTGGGACAGAGACCTTCAGCTAAGCTGTTTTTGGTTTTCTAACTAAACCCCTGCTTTTTAAATTTGGTTATTTTGAACTGCTGTATTTGAAAATTAGGGTTTATTTATTTATTTACACAGCAATATATGCACAAGAGACTTATGGAAAAATATGTCTTTTCTATAATGTTTTGAACAGAATAAAGACATAGAAAAATCAGTGCTAAGTGGTCTCTGTTAGTAAAACTCCAGGAACCTTGAACTTTGAAAATAATTTCTCCAACCAAGAGGGCGTGCCCTTGGTCAATAGGATTGGCACCCCATGTTTCAATATAGCCATTGTCACCATTAATTTTACAGCATCTTTGGTTGGACTCAAATAAAAAGTAAATGCCCTAAATCTTACTCAAGACCGGGGTCCTGGAGGATGGGCAGAACTGCAGCTTTCTCTAGAGTTTAGAGCTTAGTGGCACCATACTAGCGTATAGCCATCTATTAGTCTATTTGGTCTTCACAGAAGCAGCATGAAAAAGTATTATCATTAATTTAAAGATATGAAAGCAAGTTCAGAGACGTTAATACTTTGATCAAAGAATTATAGGTAGAAAGAGTCGCTGTCTGGCTCCTTCAGGTATTGGGTTGAAATTTCACGTGATAGAGCATGAGGTGATTATCCAGTGCAGAGGACTTCAGAGAGGTGTGGTTAATCATACGAGGGATCTACATATTTGAGTTTCTGCGTTTTTCAGGAGGTCCAAAGGGCTTGTGAGGTGGGAGAGGCACACTTTGAAAGAGACACAACGAAGGACTGGAGACTACATCAATGCACCTAAGAATTAAACCTAATGTCATTTGCTCAGGTCACTGTCAGCTCTGCCACTTCTAAGATAAAGTACTTCCCGTACCTCATTTGGTGTATTTCTGGTCATACCTTCTTAACACTAAGGAGTTACTCGGAATCAAAAAGTGGTCCTGAGAATAAATTTGCATAATTGTTAGAGCAAATAATTCATTTACATTAAATGCGCTTACTTACTGACATTACCCTACTCTATTTTGCTGTATTTTGTTAGCCAAAAATTTATTGACAGTTTTGTAATTATTTTCCCTTTTCTTTTCCAAATGGAAATATGGTCTTTTTCCAAATTTTGTAAATGTCTGTGCATCAGAGGGTTTCAAGACAGGTAAGAATAGTGTAAAAGAACACTATTAATTTGAAGGCTAAGTATCTTTTCTTCAAATGCCAGAAAAGACTTATTACTATGAAGAAACAAGCAATCGTGGCCGTAACTGCTTGAAAACAAAGGGAAATCATTACAAAATGGAAATGCAGTAAATTTAGTTTCTTCATGAAATTAAATTTAAATAATTACATCCTTTTAGGATTTGTTTTTCACAAAAGCATTGTGTATAAAGATGAATTTGTAATGCTTCATTTAACATTGCTGAAGGAGAGAGCAGATACTAAAATATTTTGAGCTGGAGCTTTATTTACATAGACAAGGGGAAACTGCAGACACTGATTACTAATTACATTCATACTATGCACCAAAAAATGGGGAAGAGTTGGAAAGACATTCAACAAGACTCAGATTTTAGCATCATCTCCCTTGTGGAGGTTTTTCTAATTGTTTTTTGGGGTAGTAAGAATCCCAGCAGCTGAATTCTAATCTGAGTGCCTGCCTCAGGAGTTCTGGAAAAATAGAGGGATTTACTGGTGGTCCTGTTTGCCTGATAATATATATATTTGATTGATGGAGAAACTTGAAAAACTGGGATGCGGTTTTTAAATGAAGTGGTGAGGGAAAGAGAAGAGGTAATGCTGTCACCAACCTGTAAATTCCAAAGAGTCCTGTAAACCAGGACCAGTTGAGGTGTCTGGTTTGATACCATGAATGCTTCAGGGTCTTAAAAACAACCTTCCGATTCTGGCTTCCGGTGCTTTTTGTTTGTTGTTTGTTGTTTGTTTTTGAGACAGAGTCTAGCTCTGTTGCCCAGACTAGAGTGTAGTGGTGCAATCTCGGCTCACTGCGACCTACGCCTGCCGGGTTCAAGCAGTTCTCCTGCCTCGGCCTCCTGAGTAGCTTGGATTACAGTCACTCACTACCATGCCCAGCTAATTTTTGTGTTTTTAGTCGAGGGGGTGGTTTATTGTGTTGGCCAGGCTGGTCTTGAACTCCTGACCTCAAGTGATCTGCCTACCTCAGCCTCCCAAAGTGCTGGGTTTACAGGTGTGAGCCACTGTGCCCAGCCTGACTTACGGTGTTTTCAAGCAGCACCTGCAGACACTTGAACTCTGTGCTCCAACTAGATCTCAACCCACGTTTGACCCTTCTGCCATTGTTGAGAGCCCCCCTTGAATTGTGCCCTATCCCAGATTTTCATACCTACGTCACTCTTCCTACTGAAGCTGAAGGGGGGATTTCTTTTATAGACAGCATAGTACTTAGTAATTAAAAAAAAGCTAAAAGTATAATGGCTTTTTTTTTTTGAGACGGAGTTTTGCTCTTGTTACCCAGGCTGGAGTGCAATGGTGTGATCTCGGCTCACCACAACCTCCACCTCCTGGGTTCAGGCAATTCTCGTGCCTCAGCCTCCTGAGTAGCTGGGATTACAGGCACGCGCCACCATGTCCAGCTAATTTTTTGTATCTTTAGTAGAGACGGGGTTTCACCATGTTGACCAGGATGGTCTCGATCTCTTGACCTCGTGATCCACCCGCCTCGGCCTCCCAAAGTGCTGGGATTACAGGCGTGAGCCACCGCGCCCGGCCCTAATGGCTTATTTCTAAGGGTCAAGTAAAAAATGTAAAACTGTGCTGTATTCAGTTGGCTTGCCAGAACATCATGTATCTGGAAACTGTTATGAAAAGACTCTCACGAATCAGAATGGAGGGAACACAGGCCACAGTACCAAGAACACAAAGTAGTTTCACAGGGAGAATGACAAATCATTATGATTTTTGCCCTCATTATTCACTCCCCCTTTTCTCCTTCCTTATGACCCTCCTCCCCACTCCAAGTCATACATGTTAGGTTGATGTGTTCTGTGGAAATGTGTGCTGGTCTCCTGCGGTGGGTGTGGCGGAGATGGTATCAAAGAAGTTAATATTTACTGAACATTTGATACATATTCCAAGTACTGGGCTGATTCCTATTTGGATAATAAGATTTGCTATTAGATTTCCACTTAATCCCACAAAACCCCACAGATTAGGTACCACTGACCTTACGTAGAAAGACAAGAAACTAAAGAAAAAAGTCTACATAATTCTGTAGTTACTATTTGAGCTTAGTTCAAACTTAGGCTCATCCAACTTGTACTACTGTCTCAGAAATTTGCAAAGAAATATACCTGTCCCTTTGAGATGTGTGGGCACCCGGAAGTGTCAAGAATTACACTCTTATAGGCTACCTTTTATTCAGTGTATGTGTGTGTGCATGTGCATATTTGTGTAATAACATTGATAAATGGATAGCACTCCAGGGCTTTGTGGAGGCCTGAATTATTTAATAAGACTGATCATGGCAGATATGTGGCTATATCCTTATTTATTTTTAATCTATTCTGGCCAAGGAGAGGAAAATAAAATTGATTCTTGTTAATTTAGTTAGCACAGTTTAGAGGGAAATTGACAACATATTTAACTGCAGTTCTGAATTCTGCCTGGACAAAGCCCCATTCTGAGTTAGAAATGTTTTCTTGAGGACTATTTGCATGGTGTTATTTTTCATTCAAGGGTAGTAAAAAAGCAGCAATTGGAATTAGGGAGAAGAATTATAGTTTGTGGCAGGTCCTATAGATTAGCTGGCTGAATTAAATTAGAAGGTCAACCCAAAACATGAATTGGAAATCTTGCCATTTCTCCTTGTGGACAGCAGGAACAAGAAACAGCATAAAGGGAAGAGAGGAATTCAGAAAATGACTTTTAAAGACAGATTTTTAATATTTGTCTATTTTGAACTGTCTTTTTCCTAATGGAATCATTGAATTTTCCTTTATCAATGGTCATCTGATAGGGTGAATGCATTTTTAAGGTAATGATAATTTTCCTATTCGTGCTTTTTGCCCTGGAGGAATTACTCAGCTCCTCCTCCCCCCCCCTTTTTTTTTCTGAAAGTGTCACTGTTTGGGTCACCTTGGTTATTGCAGACCTACTACGTGCTAAGCACTGGAGACAAACTCGAAGGTGAACAAAAGAAATGTGATTCCCTGTCCTCCAGGTGTGTGTTAGTGGAAGGTCCAGCTACCCTTACTCTCCAAAAATGTAAAAGAAAAACGAAACCAAAAAATTAGGGGATGATAGGAAGGAATAAACTAAGACGTGAGACAGTTATCAGGAGCAGGAGAACATCTTTAGAGCAGATGGAAAAAGATTTTCTGAGGAAGTGACATTTAGGCTAAGACCTAAGAAATGAAGAGTTAGTCATACAGAGCCAGGGGAAGAATATCCTTGTCAGAACCAGTGTCAGGTGCAAAGCTGCAGAGGCTCTCATGCTATAGCACATTCGAGACATTGAAAGAATGCAGTGAGGATGCTGTTCATAGCGGAACGCGTGGTAAGGGCGGTAGCAAACCCTAGCGCACGCAGGCTCCAGAGCTGGGCCCTGGTGACGAGCCTGGATCATATTCAGGTGCAATGGGAACCACCGAAGGTATTTTAAAAGAGTTTTAATTGTTTTTTTCTGAGGTCAGAGTTTCTCTTTTTGAAACTGTATAGAATTTACTTGTTTGTATTTTAATACAAAGAAATGTAAAAATTAAATGATCCATAATCTTCCTGTCTAAATAGCATAATGATATTTTGATTAAAAAGAAAAGTTTTATTTGTATCCACATGAATGCCACATATTTCTGTTTCTCACTCTGATGTTCATGCCCTTTTCCCAAGAGTAGTCACTTAGTTTCTTTTCTTTAAAGTTTTATTCAAATACATATATATATGATATATTTATATTATATACCTACGTCTATAGGGGTTATATTTGTATCATTCTGTACTTATCATTGCTCACAAAATATCTCATTCTTAAAGTGCTTAATATTTTATATTATGCATATGTTTTTTAAAAGTCACCTATTGATATTTTTATGGCTGTCCTTTTTTGTTATGACAAATACTACAAGAAACATCTTCATATGTAAATCATGGCAAACCTTTGCAAGTGTCATTATTGAGTAATCATGGAGAGATAATGTTAAACTTTCTTTCCAGAATAACTTCACCAACTTAAAACTGCTCTGTCTAGTTATACAAAGTGCCTATTTTTCTATATAACCCAGAATATTGGATATCAGAAATGTTTAATTTATGTTTGGGAAATAAAAAATGGTATCTCAATGTCATTGGAAATGAATTTCTTGCAATTGAGTTTCTTAGGTTTGTAAGTTTTTCATGTTTGTATTTTTGTGATCCCATTTCAAAGCTTTTCTACTGGATCATTCTTTTCATCATTGATTTATCTGAGTTCCTTGTAAAATGATTAATTTGTAATTAAGGAAAGTATGCCTGGTGTAGTATATATTTTCACAGCTTGATATTTTGTTTTCCATGGTTTTGATTTCGGGCAGTCAAATTTATCAAGTTGTTCTTTATGGCACCTAGGTTTTATGCCTAGGTGCCAATGGTTTCAAAGACCATTTCCATTCCCACATCATAAATAAATTATAAATAAATTCAACTATCTTTTCATCTGGAATGATCACTTTGAATAGTTTCAAGCCAGGGAATGATATGGTTTGGTTTATATTTAAAGAGTTCATTTTGGGTGTTGTGTGATATATGGATTTGAGGAAAGCAGGAATGGACATGGGGAGACGAGTTAGCAGGGAGTTAGGTGGCAAAAAGATGATGGGGGCCAGGCGTGGTGGCGATGCCTGTAATCCCAGAATTTATAGTAGGCTTCAGCGGGTGGATCACAAGGTCAGGGTTTGAGACCAGCCTGACTAACATGGCAAAACCCCATCTCTACTAAAAATACAGAAAAGTTAGCCGGGCGTGGTGGTGGGCACCTGTAATCCCAGCTACTCAGGAGGCCAAGGTAGGAGAATCGCTTGAACCCAGGAGGTGGAGGTTGTAGTTAGCTGAGATCCCGCCACTACAGTCCAGTCTGGGCGACAGAGTGAGACTTATTCTTTGAAAAAAAAAAGATGATGGGGCCTAGCATAATGGGGGAGCAAGAATCTCCCAGGGAAGTGGACAGTGGCAACGACATTTGGAGATTGTGATGACAAAAGTTAATTACACACTGGATGTGGATATGGCTGAATAAGATGAAATCAAGCTCATTTCATAGGGTTTTGACTTCTGCAACTGGGTAGATGTCAGAGTCGCTCACTGAAAAGAAGATTGGAGTTGGTGGCAGAGATGTGTTGTGAGAGAAAATCTAGTTACAGTTTAGATATGAAAAGTTTGAGATGACCGGATGACGTTTCATTGTAGCTGTTCCCTGTTAGATAAGTTACTGAGCATACGAATCTGGAGTGTTCTAGCCAAAGTAGCTTCCAAGATATTCCTTGAACTCTGCAGACACAGAAATTCCTCACCCACTTCAACTTTTGTTTAAATGTCAGTAAGGTCTCCTCAAACTACCTTTGTTAAAACGACAACTTCTCACCGTACTGTCCCTGTCACCGACTCTGTATTTTCCCGCATGTTATACTTAGCACAGTCTCATATGCCACGTGTAGTTACTAACCTGTTTCCTGGTAACTATTGCTTATTCTCTCTTTCTCTCTTCCTGTTAGAATAAATTCCAGAAGGGCAGGGAGCTTAGTTTTGTTTTTTGTTGTATTATGAGCATTTAAAAGAATGTCTAGCAGATTGTCAGCACTCAATACATATTTTGAATTATTTACTAATATGTTTGAATGAATAAATGAATAGTTCCAAGTCACCAGTCACTGGTAGAGTCAGGTTCCCACCTTGGTGGTCAGGCGCTGAAGCCTGGGCTCTTTATCAGCCACTTCCACTTCCATTCAAAGCCTGCATCAGGTAAACAGTGCATGCTGCATGTACACAGGCAAAGGAAATTGGCTCAGACATTTATTACTCTGTAAGACATAACCAAATGGGTCTACTTATCATTCATAAATCTCTAAAATCTATTAGGATCTCTAGGGTCTGTTTACTGAAATCAATACTACAAGCCACATTATTAAAGAATTATGGTGGCAAAATTGAGTGCTTTTGATATACAGCCAAAGGTGTAGGCAAGCAAAGCCAAAAGAAGACTCACTGTCCCTTTTAAATCTTTATGATTGGGTAAGTACAACCAGTGAATGTGAGTTCTACCTGAAATATTTTCTTAACAAGAAAGGGAGAAAAATGAATGGTTTCCAAAACTGTGAGTCTGTGACTGAATTAATTCAAACATCTCTGGAAAGTTATGTAGAGTAGACAGTACTCTCTGCTGCTTTCCTTTAAAGAGGTGATGTTGCCTGCATCGAGTGTGTTGACGAAATAACTCAGTTCTGCATTTGAATTAGACGTCTAGATAAAACAGAACATTCAAATCTTTCTCATATTGCCAAGGAGACGCTGTGTTTTCATCTACACCGTCCTTGCAGATAAGACACTGCTGTGTCATTGTAGAAATAAGTTTGGCTACATTTTAGAAGTAGAAAACTCTTCCGAGTTAATTCCTAAGGTTCTAATTTCTATGCTTCTAGCCATGTGAGTGTGTATATTTGTGTGTGACAGGGGATGTGGGCATATAAGTGGGTAGTATTTGTTGAGAAAAGAATATTCTTAATACCATCTCTTTTCCAAAATACCCCACCATCCGCTAATTAGTATTTAAGAATTTACATGCACTCCTGTGGGAAAGTTAGTCATCATTCACAGCTTACTTGCCTTTAATGAGATGTTCACTTAGCTGAAGGGATGGAAGGGTGTGTGTGTGTGTGTGTGTGTGTGTGTGTGTGTGTGTGTGTGAGTGTGTGTGTGTCAAGAGATACTGAAACACAAATTTGGGACTTAGAGTTCTTCAGAGGGAGAAAAATCTGGTTACAGCCCTATAAAAGAGATTTTAGAAAATCACCATGCAATTAGCTGGTGGTGTTGAGCATACTGGCAGTGTGCATGAGTGACAAAGACAAGGAGGAGATGCTTCATAATATGTGCTAAAAAGTAGATACTTGATTTGTGTATCAATAAAAAAGTTAATAATTGATACACTTTGGGTCCAGAGAGTACCTTAGTCCAATTTGTGTTCATGCAAAAGAATACTTGAGACTGAGTAATTTGTAAAGAAAAGAGGTTTATTTAGCTCATAGTTACTCAAGCTGTACAAGAAGCATGGTGCTGGTATCGCCTCCGATTTTGGTTATTTTAGAAACAAGTTTGGCAACTTGTTTACTTCAGTCACAAACCCTATAAATTACTGTCTCTCTATCCGAGAGAGAGAGAGAGAGAGAGAGAGAGAAACAACAGCAATAATGACAGAAACACTAACTAGAAGCATCCCTTTTTAAATTTCCATATCAAAAAATCGATGAATTTTTAGGATTTGTCCTGCATCAAAAACATGGCAGAGGTCAAAGGGGAAGCAGGTATGTGCAAAGAGGGACCAGACCCAAGAAGTATCCTTTTTTTAAAAAAAAATAATATATATATTATTTATATAAATATATATTATATATATATAAAATTGTACTTTAGGTTCTGGGATACATGTGCAGATCATGCAGGATTGTTGCATAGGTACGTACATGGCAATGTAGTTTGCTGCCTCCATCCCCCCCTCACCTGTATGTGGCGTTTCTCCCCATGTTATCCCTCCCCAACCTCCCCAGCCCCAGCTGCTAACAACTCACTCATGGAGACTATTCCTAAGAGAACAAACACCATGAGAGAACTCTGGAACTCTCAAGGGAACAGCAGGAAGCCATTGATGGGGGATCTGCCCTTTTGATTTGAACCCTTGCCAGTAGGCGCACCTCTCAACACTGCCACATTGGGAATCAAATTTCAACATGAGATTTGGTGGGTAAGGCCAGGTTCAAGCTGAGGCAGAAGATCTTGACAGTGATCTGAAACTTTCTAGGAGATGCCTGTGGATGCATGTTTCAGAGGCCGTTCATGATGTAAGTGTCTCTCTTTGGGAGTGAGCAGATAATTTCCAAAAGAAGCAAGTTTGCCTCCATTTTTCACCCTCGCATCCATAGTGACCATTTGACTTGTCCTGATAGCTACTCCCTTAAAATAACTTTTGTGAGCATTTTTAAACTTTTTGTTCTTCTTAACTTTTGAGTTAAAAAGATCAGATGACCTAGACCTGGTATCTTGAAGGTGACCTTTCTTGCAGGCAGTAGTTGGAAAGGAAGATGATCTTTAAAACACCCTTTCTCCATTGGCTTTGAAAAATTAATCCTTGTCTTCGTGAAAGGTGCTTTGGTGCTTTCATGCTGAATATAGCACAGATGTAACATTCATCTCCTTTTTGATATGGAAATTTATAAAGAAATGCTTATTTTTATATCTAAAATTTAAAATACATATATTTAGGGGATACAAGTGCAGATTTCTTACATGCCTGTATTGGCTGCTGGCCAAGTTTGGGCTTTTAGTGTACCCATTATCCAAACAATGAACATTGCACCCAATATAGGTACATTCTCAACTCTCAACTTCCTTCCAGCCTCCCACCTCTTGGAGTCTCCCATGCCTGTTATTCTACCCTGTAAGTGCATATGCACACATTATTTAGCTCCCACTTAAAAGTGAGAACATGTGGTATTTGACTTTTATGGCTGAGCCATTTACCTTAGGATAATGACCTCCAGTTCCACCCATGTTGCTACAAAAGTTACTGTTTCTCTCTCTGTCTCACTCAGTACACACACACACACACACACACACACACACACACACACCCCTATTTATATAGCTAGACATAGGTATTTAAGTTTTTCAACCATTGGTATTACATTGGTGTAGTGAGAGAGGATAAATTCTTAGGATTTGTACAAGAAATAAGCAAGTATCAGGGTTTATTCCACTTGTTCTGTTGCTCTGCACGTTCCCAAAGCTGAGGTTTATCAGAATATTAAGGAAGTTGCTTCTGGTTGTGACACTTGATTTAAAATAATTTGAGCCTCCTGCTATGGGTAAAATAAAGTGGATGACTTGAAATTGAATGGAGCTCTCTAAAATTCTGAAAAATCTATGGTTCTACTTCAGAGCTAAACATTTATGCCTCCAGAATTTTATTGATCCCAGAACTGTGGCATTTTATTTTGATCTGAGTTACTAATACAACTGCTTCTTAAATAAGGCACATTTTAGTTTAAGTTTGAGGTTGTTTAAATTTGTTTTAAAAAGCATCTTAAAGAAAGGGTGCATTAGTCAGGGTTATTAGAAATTGAACCAATAGGATGTGTAACCAATAGGATACACATATGGAGAGGCAGAGAGAGAGGAGGGGGCAGGGGCAGGTGCAGGTACAGGGGCAGGCAGACAAATACTGACTTACTATAAGGAACTGGTTCATGTAATTATGGAGGTCGACAAGACCAAAGACCCAAGATCTGCAGTTAGCAATCTGGAAACTCAGGAGTGCTGATGGTGTAATTCCAATTTGAAGGCTTCAGGCTCACTACTCAGAGATGATATTTCAGTTTGAGTGTAAACGCAGAAAGGAAACGATGTCCCAGCCTGAAGGCCGTTAAGTAGGAGGAATTCCCTTTTGTTTGGAGAAAGTTCAACTTTTTGTTCTACTCAGGTCTTCAGCTGACTAGATTAAGCCCACTCAATTTAGGGAGGGCAATCTGCTTTATTTAGTCTGTCAATTTAAATGTTAAACTCATCCAAAACCACCCTTCCATAAATACCCATAATAATGTTTGACCGAATATCCAGGCATCCAGTGGCCCAGTGAAGTTGACACTTAAATTATGTATCCCAGGCCCATCTCTCTTCAACTCCATATTCCTCTCCTTAAACCATACTTAGCCATACTTACTCTCCATATGAAGGCGACTGCAAGGTCATAATTCCATCTGATATACAGATGGAAACTATCCTGCCTATGGGTAGAACGTTATGGATGAAATATTTGTGTACTCCCCACCTCCTCAATTCATATGTTGAAGCCCCAACCTTCAATGTGGCTAAATATGGAAAGGGGACCTTAAGGAAGTAATTAAGGTCAAATGAGGTCATAAGGGTAGGACACTGATCCTATAGAAGGATGCCTGGCTATATACTTTTTATTTTATTTTTATTTTTAATTGACTTTATTCTTTAGAAATGTCTTTGATTTATAATAGTACAGAGTTCTCCTATACTCAGCATTCAGCCTCCCCTATTACAAACATCCCACATTAGTATGACACATTTGTTACAATCAGTGAGCCAATATTAATACATTTTCATTAAAGAACAAAGTATGACTTTTAATTGAAAATATGAATAAAGTACGCACTTTAGTTAACGTTAATGTATCAATATTGATAAATAGTTTTTACCTAATATCTCTTTTCTGTTCCAGGATCTCATTCAGGACACCAGATATATTTAGTTATCATGTCTCTTGAGGCCTTGTCAGCGATGACAGTTTCTCACATTTTTCTCATTTTTGATGGCCTTTACAAGTTTTTTACAAATTTTATTTTGTTTCAATATTTTTTTGGGTACAGGTGGGTTTTGGTTACATGCGTAAGTAGTGGTGATTTCTGAGATTTTAGTGCATCCATTACCCAAGCAGTGTATACTGTACCCAATAACCAGTCTTTGATCCCTCACTCCCCTCCCAATCTTCACTCCCCATCCCCCCAGAGTTCCTAAAGTCCGTAATATTTTGCTTACGCCTTCGTGTCCTCATAGCTTAGCTTCCACTTATAAGTAAGAACATACAATATTTGGATTTTTCATTCATGAGTTACTCTACTTAGAATAATGATCTCCAGATCCAGCCAAGTTGCTGCAAAACACATCATTTCTTTTCTTTGTATAGCTGGGTAGTATGCAGTATTCCATGGTGTATATATACCACATTTTCTTTATCCATTTGTTGGTTGATTGGCACTTATTTTGGTTCCATATCTTTGTAATTGTGAATTACGCTGCTGTAAACATCCATGTGCATGTGTCTTTTCCCCCCATTTTGCAGTTTGTCTGTTTACTCTGTTGACAGTTTCTTTTGCTATGTAGAAGTTCTTTAGTTTAATTATATTCCATTTCTTAGTTTTGCTTTTGTTGTGATTACTTTTGGTATCTTCATGAAATCTTTGCCCATGCCTACGTCCTGAACAGTATTGCATAGATTGTTTTCCAGGGTTTTTATGTTTAAGTCTTTAATTCATCTTGAGGTAACTTTTGTATATGGTATAAGGAAGGGATCCAGTTTTAATATTCTGCATATGGTTAGCCAGTTATCCCAACACCATTTATTGAATAGAAAATCCTTTCCCAATTGCTGGTTTCTGTCAGTTTTGTTAAAGATCAGAAAGTTGCATGGGTGTGGTCTTATTTCTGGGTCCTCTCTATTCTGTTACATTTGTCTATGTGTCTGCTTTTGTACCAGTACCATGCTGTTTTGGTTACTGTACCCCTGTAGTATAGTTTGACATTGGGTAGTGTGATGCCTTCAGGTTGTTTTTTTTATTGCTTAGGATGGCCTTGGCTATTCAGGCTCTTTTTAAATAGTTTTTTTGTAGTTCTGTGAGGAGTCTCCATGATAGTTTAATAAGAATAACATTCAATCTATAAATTGCTTTGGGCAGTGTGGCCATTTTAATGTTATTGATTCTTCCTGTTCATGAACATGAATGTTTTTCCATTTGTGTGTCATCTAAGATTTCTTTGAGCAGTGGTTTTTAGTTCTCCTTGTAGAGATCTTTTCCCTCAGTCAGCTGAATTCCTGGGTGTTTTATTCTATTTGTAGCAATTATGAATGAGAGTATGTTCCAGATTTGGCTCTCAGCTTACTGTTGTTAGTATATAGAAGTGCTACTGATTTTGCATGTTCATTTTGTATCCTGAGACTTTGCTAAAGTTCTTTATCACTTTAAGAGGCTTTCTGGGTTTTTCTTTCTTTCTTTTTTTTTTGGCCAGATGTGGTGGCTCACACCTGTGATCCCAGCACTTTTGGAGGTCAAGGTGGGCAGATAACTTGAGATCAGGAGTTAGAGACCAGCCTGGTCAACATGGTGAAACTCCGTCTCTACAAAAATTAGCCCAGTGTGATGGTATGTGCCTGTAATCCCAGTTGCTTGGGAGGCTAGAGCACAAGAATCACAAACCTGGGAGGTGCAGGTTGCAGTGAATCAAGGTAGTACCACTCCAGCCTGGGCAACAGAGCAAGATTCCATCTCAAAAATAAATAAATAAAAAGAAGTTTTTGGGGTTTTTAAGATATAGACTCATGCTATAAGCAAATAGGGATAGTTTGACTTCCTCTCTTTCTATCTGGATGCTTTTTGTTTCTTTCCTTTCCTAATTGCCTTGGCTAAGACTTCTAATACTATGTTGAATAGGAGTGGTGAGAGAGGATACCTTTATCTTTTGTCAGTTTTCAAAGGGAATGCTTCTGGCTTTTGCCCATTCAGTATGATGTTGGCCATGGGTTTGTCATATATGGTTCTTATTATCTTGAGGTCTGTTCTTTAAATACCTAGTTTATTGAGCATTTTTAACATGAATAGATGTTGACTTTTATTGAAAGTCCTTTCTGGATCTAGTGAGATAATCATGTGGTTTTTGTCTTTAGTTCTGTTTATGTGATGAATCACATTTTTTGATTTGCATATGTTGAATCAACCTTGCATCCCAGAGATAAATCCTATTTGATCATGGTGGGTAAGATTTTTGATGTGCTGCTGGATTCAGTTTGCCAGTATTTTATTGTGGATTTTTGCATTGATGTTCATCAAGGATATTGGTCTGAAGTTTTCATTTCTTTTCTTTTCTTTTTTGGAGATGGAGTTTCGCTCTTGTTACCCAGGCTGGAGTGCAATGGCATGATCTTGGCTCACTGCAACCTCCGCCTCCTGGGTTCAGGCAATTCTCCTGCCTCAGCCTCCTGAGTAGCTGGGATTACAGGCACGTGCCACCATGCCCAGCTAATTTTTTGTATTTTTAGTAGAGATGGGGTTTCACCATGGTGACCAGGATGGTCCTGATCTCTTGACCTCGTGATCCACCCACCTTGGCCTCCCAAAGTGCTGGGATTATAGGCGTGAGCCACTGCGCCCGGCCTGATCTGAAGTTTTCTTATTTTGTTGTTGTGAATACAAGATTCTTGGCTGACAATCATTTTGCTTAAGGAGACTAAAGATAGGACTCCAGTCCCTTCTGGCTTGTAAGGTTTCTGCTGAGAGAAATCTGCTGTTAGTCTGATAGGTTTTCCTTTATAGGTTATCTGATGCTTTTGTCTCACAACTCTTAGAATGCTTTCCTTTTGTTGATTTTAGATAGCCAGATGACTAATGTGCCTTTGTGGTGATCTGTTTGCAATGAATTTCCCAGGAGTTCTGTGAGCTTCTTGTATGTGGATATCTAGATCTTTAGCAATGCCAGGAAAGTTTTCATCAATTATTTCCTCAAATAGATTTTCCAGAATTTTAGACTTTTCTTCTTGCTCAGGAACACATGTATTCTTAGGATTGGCTATTTTACATAATCCGTATTTTTTGAAGACTTTGTTCATTCTTTTTACAACTTTTTTATTTTTGTCTGATTGAGTTAGTTCAAAAGCCTTGTCTTCAAGCTCTGAAATTATTTCCTCTACTTGTTCTAGTCTACTGTTGAAACTTTTTATTGTATTTTGTATTTCCTTAAGCATGTCTTTCATTTCCAGAAGTTCTCATTGGTTTTCCTTTTAATATTATTT
>CM052657.1:4477612-4488854 GCA_028533165.1 Leontopithecus rosalia | reverse complement strand
TGTCGGTTCTTGCAAAAAAAACATTAAATGTGAACTTCTGCCTTCTGTCCTTTCAAGTGGGAGAGGCATGCTAACACTGCCTCTAATCCTCCGTTTTGAAAAAAAGATGACTGGATATTTGGTCAGCATTATTTTGGGTGTTTCTGAGAGAGTGGTGTCACATGATTTAACATTTAAACTGACAGACTAAATTAAGCAGATTGTCCTTCCTAATAAAACACACTGGAGAATGCTCTAGTACCCCTTTCACTCATTCCCCAAGGACAGAGGAAAGAACATGTGGGGACATAGTGAGAAGATGACCATCTATAAGTCAGGAGGAGACTCCTTATCAGAATCTGGATCTGTCTTCCCAACTGCAGAACTGTGAGAAATACATTTGTTTTATTTGAGGCACCCAGAATATGTTTTCGTTTTTTTTTTTTTAATGGCAGCCTGAATGGACTAAGACAAAGGAAGGCATTAGACAGAGAGTAAATCTAAGTTTCAAGCCTCTGATATTAATTTAATTAAGAGCACATTCATTACAGGTTTTGTGATACATTATTAAATGATAATGGTCATTAAAGAATCGCCATGAGGAATAGGGAAGCCCTTTAATAGGAAGTGTTTGTATTTGCACAAAGCATTGAACAACGTAGCAAGTTATAAACATTTCTTAAATAAATGATTTAAAATGAATATAAACATTTATAAAGAAAATAATTCACACAGAAGTTTTAAATGTTCTATTTGCAGACACACATTTACATTTTTTACATTACTCAAAGTTACAGTGGAAAGATTAATTGACCACCAGTAGAGAGGTGTTACATCAATTATGGTTTATCTACTTCATGGAATCTTAACTGATAACCAAATATGATAGTTATGAATGACACTTGGAAAAATGTCATTTATTTTATATGAAAATTGTAAAATGTGTTTTCCTGTGATCTTAGATGAAATTATGCATGCATATGAACAAGACATCCTTCTTTTATTTGCCTTACAGTAATTAAGAAAAACAGATTTAGAAGGGTACAGTTGTCATTTTGTTACATGGATATATTGTGTAGCGATGAAGTCTGAGCTTTTAGAGTAGTCATCACCTAAGGGTGTACATTATATCCATTGCTTTATAGTAATTTTATATTAGTATTGCTTTATAATAATTTTTAAAAGAATTGATATTTAATTACAAAATTGCCTCAAAATTGCCAATATCTTTTATGCTGTGAAGCCTGTCTTCTGTGATTCTAAGAAGGGTTATAGATTCCTGTGCCTTGCTGAGCAGATGGCATGCATACAGCAGAGATAACTGGCTTTGGCAGTCACTTGAATCACACTCAATATATGTTTGGTTAAATATTTCTCTACTTCCTATAAATTGTTATCATTAAGTACTTTCTCTAAAGAACATGGCTTTTCCTTCTTCCTCTGCGTAAGTGAATGCTGTAAAGAAAGAAAAGGAATGAGGATTAAAATGGTTAAAGCATGCAGAAAGGAGAAAGTTTTGAAAAACGAAAACTGTGTTTGGAATCATAAACTTTATTGTTAAAGGGATAATAGTGTTGTAGGACTGTGCTAGTCCATTTTCATGTTGCTGACAAAGACATACCTAAGACTTGGAAGAAAAAGAGGGTTAATAGACTGACAGTTCCACATGTCCGGGGAAGCCTCACAGTCATGGCAGAAAGCAAGGAGGAGCATGCCATGTCTTACATAGATGGCAGCAGGCTAAGAGAGAAAGCTTGTGCAGGGAAACTCCTGTTTTTAAAACCAACAGATCTCATGAGACTTATTCACTATATGAGAACAGCACAGGAAAGACCTGCCCCCATGATTCAGTTACCTCCCACCAGGTCTCTCCTACAATACATGGGAATTCAAGATGAGATTTGGGTGGGGACACAGCCAAATCATATCATTCCTCCCTTGGCCCCTCCCAAATCTCATGTCCTCATATTTCAAAACCAATCATGCCTTCCATTGCAACAGTCTCCCAAAGTCTCATTTCAGCACTAACTCAAAAGTGCACAGTCTAAAGTCTCGTATGAGACAAGGCAAGTCCCTTCTACCTATAAGCCTATAAAATCAAAAGCAACTTAGTTACTTCCAAGATACAATGGAGGTACAGGCATTGGGTAAATACAGCCATTCCAAATGGGGAAAATTGGCCAAAACAAAGGGGCTCCAGGCCCCATGGAGGTCCAAAATCAAAAGTCAAGAATTCAGGTTTGGAAACTTCCACCTAGATTTTGGAAGATGTATAGAAATGCCTGGATGCCCAAACAAAAGTTTGCTACAGGGACAGGGCCCTCATGGAAAACCTCTACCAGGGCAGTGCAGAAGGGAAATATGGGATTAGAGCCCCTACATACAGTCCCTACAGGGGCACTGCCTACTGGAGCTGTGAGAAATGGGCAGTCAAACCTTAAAGCTCCAAAATGATCTCCTTTGACTCCAGGTCATGCTGATGCAAGAGGTGAGCTCTCATGGCTTGGGGAGCTTCACCCTGTGACTTTCCAGGGTATAGTCCCCCTTTTGACTCCTTTGATGGGCTGGTATTGAGTGCAGCTTTTCCAGGTGCACAGTGCAAGCTGTCAGTAGATCTAGCATTGTGGGATCTGGAGGATGGTGGCCCTCTTCTCACAGCTCCGCTAGGCAGTGTCCCCATTGAGACTCTGTGTGGGGGCTCTAGCCCCACATTTCCCTTCCACACTGCCCTAGCAGAGATTTTCCATGAGGGCCCTGCCTCTGCAGCAGACTTTAGTCTGGGCATCTAGGCATTTCCATACATCTTCTGAAACCTAGGTGGAAGTTTCCAAACCTCAATTCTTGACTTCTGTGTACCTACAGGCTCAACACCATGTGGAATCTGCCAAGGCTTGGGGCTTCTACCCTGTGAAGCAACAGACGCAGGGCACCAAGTCCTTAGACTGCACACAGCAGACAGACCCTGGGTCCAGCACATGAAACAATTTTTTCCTCCTCATCCTCAAGGCCTGTGATGGGAAGAGTTACTGCAAAGGTCTTTGATATGCCCTGGAGACATTTTCCCCATTGTCTTGGTGATTAACATTCAGCTCATCATTACTTATGCAAATCTCTGCAGCTAGCTTGAATTTCTTGTCAGAAAATGAGGTTCTCTTTTTAATCAAATTGTCAGGCTGCAAATTTTCCAAACTTTTATGCTCTGTTTCCCTATAAAAACTGAATGCCTTTAACAGCACCCAAGTCACCTTTTGAATGCTTTGTTGCTTAGAAGTGTTTTCTGCTGGTTACCCTGAATCATCCCTCTCAAGTTAAAAATTCCACAAATCTCCAGGGCAGGGGCAAAATGCCACCAGTCTCTTTGCTGAATCATTACAATAGTCACTTTTGCTCCAGTTCCCAACAAGTTCCTGAACTCCATTTGAGACCACCTTGACTTGGACCTTACTGTTCGTGTCACTATCAGCATTGTAGTCAAAGCTATTCAGCAAGTTTCTGAGAACTTCCAAACTTTCCCACGTTTGTCTTTTTCTGAGCCCTCCAAATGGTTACAATCTCTTCTTTTTACTACGTTCCAAAGTTGCTTCTACATTTTTGGGTATTTCTTCAGCAAGGCCCCCTCTACTGGTACCATTTTACCGTATTAGTTCATTTTCACACTGCTGATAAAAACATACCTGAGACTGGGAAGAAAAAGAGGTTTAATGGACTTACAGTTCCACATGTCTAGGAAGGCCTCACAGTCATGCCAGAAGGCAAGAAGGAACAAGTCACATCTTCCATGGATAGCAGCGGGCAAAGACAGAGAGCTTGTGTAGGGAAACTCCCATTTTTATAACCATGAGATCTTGTGAGATTTATTCACTATCATGAGTACAGCATGGGAAAGACCTGCCCCCATGGTTCAATTACCTTCCACCAGGTCCCTCCCTGTAACATGGAATTCAAGATGAGATTTGGGTGGGGACACAGCCAAACCATATCAAGGATAAATAGGTTTATATGCCTGCTGCATAGTAACGAACCGATTCACTGAGATGGCGGGCTTGCAGCAGAGAAAGAGTTTGATCATTGCAGGATGCCAAGTAAGGAGATGGGAGGACATTCTCAAATCCAACACCAAGGAATTGTGAGGAGCCGGAGTTTTTAACAGGATCATGGAAAGGGAGGGAGTTGATAATTGGGGTCATTGATTGGTTGGGATCCAGGGGGTGAAAATCATCAGGATGTGGAAAGCACATTCCTTGGTGAGGCAGCTTCTTGTGGGGTACTTCAAACCATCTGACATCAATAGTTTCACAGGAATGCAGGCCTTGAAAGAATATCTCAAAAGAAAACAATGTTTGTCATGTTAAAGTTGTTACATATAGAGCGGTTAAGGAGGACTGTATTTTTGCAACAGGATCTGTATGATTATGAGGCAGTAGGCACCAAATGACTATGAGGAAGCAGGTCAGAGAGAAAGCTGAGCTAATGGTTAAGGCTGTGCTGTGAGCTTGGCTTATTTTCAATTCTCCTCCTCCCTTCTTTCCTGACTAATTTTAGAAAGTTTATAAGGATGGTTTCAATAGTCAACTCTTGCATTAGATTATTACTTTTGAGTATTGGCATGAAAAGATTGTTTTAAGGGATTCTAAGTGGTTCAATGTGTTATTAGATAGACCAGAATCTTTAAAAGGGCATCAAATGTCTTTTATGGCTATTCTAACCCTGCCCCATGTGTCCTGGTAAGAGTATATTAAAAACCACCATTCCTTGTGCTGCTTCCATTTGGGAGGTCAGCTGGTGCTTGGCATTGCCTTCTGCCATCACTTCCACAGGAATCTTTGACATAAAACTTGGGGATATGTGCTTGTCTGACTAGATGTGGAGCTTGGGTTGGAGAGTTACAAAGGACCTGATTAGAAAGGTAATGTGAGTTGAGATAGTGAATGTACCAAGGTAATTAATTTTGTTGTCTTTATCATACAGTTTATGTAACAAAAGTATTCTGTATATCTAAAAAGAAGGCTGAAAAGTCCCTGAAATAAAAGTGCCAGAATATTTGGCCTCACCACTGAGAATTTTATAATTCCTACAACTTTTGTCATTTTCATAAGTTTTTAACCTAATTAATTCTTGGGCAAAATTCCCTCTTCAACATCGTACTCTTTCAGATATTCCAATGTTTTTTTCATTCTGACATTGAAGGAGAAGGAAACTCGCTGTGATTACTCCTCCCAGACATCTGAAGCACCATGTTGAGCCCTTGACACATTTACTGAATTAATCATTAAGAGTGTTCAGCAGAGATCTGCCTACCACTTGCCAGGTACTAATCTAGACCTGAGGGGGCTTAGATAAAAATCCCCCATTGTGAAGCATATGTGTTTTCATGGATTTGTGGGTACTTTTATTGAATCCTCATAATAGGCCTAGGAAAGTGGTAATTATTTACATTTTATAAAGGTGAAGCCATGGCTATGAGAGATAGGTCATAGAACTTGAAGAGCCAGGATTCAGTCCCCAGTCTAGTCAGATCAGGGGTTAGAACTCTCTCCTTCCTGCACCTGGCCTGCACAAGAGCATTTGCATAGATGGCTCCTCCAAAAGCAGCTTGTATAGTAACTATCAGCAAGCTTATACATCAATTCGACCAGTATTTAACGTGCTTCTGTTACGCTTCAGGCACTGATCTGGAGCTAGAGATGCAGTAGTGGTGATGACAGACAAGACCAGATTGTGTGCGTAGTGGGGCAGGGGCAAACTGCAAAGAGTAAACAAACATAGGTGTTTTGGCATGACACGGATGACATACTGTGTGATATAATTTCAGGTAGTGAGGAAGGCTGTACAATTGAGCAACATAGAGTAATATTCACTGCCATGGGGAGGGGCATGCCTTTTCATAGGGTAGGGACAGAAGACTCTCTAACAAGGATGTATTAAAACACACATGTGGATGAAGTGTGTGATTAGGTTATGAAAATACCTGGGGAAAAAGTACACCAGGTACAGAGGGGATGAGACTCTGAGGCACGAATGAACTTTCCATGTTTAAGGACCAGCTACAGTGGAGTGCGTGAGGCTGGGGAGCAGGCTAGGGAAGGGATGCATCAACAAGGAGGGCAAGACAAACTTGTATGACCTGTTTCGTAGGAGTTTTAGTTTTAATCTAAGTGCAAAGGGAAACAAAAGTGGGGGTTTAATCAGAGGGTTTATATCGGCTTATTCGTGTTTTCCAAAGGGATCCTCTAGGAAAGCTGTTCAGCAGGAAACACTGACCAGCCCTGACTTTGCTAAATAATCATCAACCTACTGAACCTTTTCACAAACTACTTCCTAAAATGATTTGTAGACATCAAATCTTGAAAGCGTTTTGAGGGTTCAGAAGAAGGAAATAATTCTAAAAGATTGAACAATAAGGCTGGAGAAGGCCGGGCGCGGTGGCTCAAGCCTGTAATCCCAGCACTTTGGGAGGCCGAGGCGGGTGGATCACGAGGTCAAGAGGTCGAGACCATCCTGGTCAACATGGTGAAACCCCGTCTCTACTAAAAAATACAAAAAATTAGCTGGGCACGGTGGTGCGTGCCTGTAATCCCAGCTACTCAGGAGGCTGAGGCAGGAGAATTGCCTGAACCCAGGAGGCGGAGGTTGCGGTGAGCCGAGATCGCGCCATTGCACTCCAGCCTGGGTAACAAGAGCGAAACTCCGTCTCAAAAAATAAAAAAATAAAAAAATAAGGCTTGAGAAGAAAGTTTAAAGACAGTAGATTTTCTTTCCCGTCTAAGAATTATACAGTGCTGTCTACATACTTAAAAGGCTACTGTACAGAAGACATGTGCCAGTATGTTTTTATTTCTATCTAGATAAATACTGCATAGATTAAACATGCCTTGATAGTGAGGTTTCTGTCCTACACCTAGGGCTTTGGTCATGCCATGCCCAGAGTCAGCACCCTGTCTCCGTATTTAATTCATTCGCACATAGCTATTCATGCCAACTTCATATTCTGTTCCATGCTGTATACTGACCATACAAGTAAAATAACACCCGACTCTAAGAACCTCATAGTGTGATGGGACAGAGAAGTATGGGTCTTGTAGGAGGTTCCCCAAAGGAGGGGACCTTTTTCCAATAGCGAGGAGTCAAGGAAGACTTCTCAGAAGAAGTGATAGTTAAACTGAGCTCTGAAGGATAAGCAGGCACTGGCTCACCTACTGACGGAAGAAGCAAGGGAAGAGCAGCCCAGACAGAGGAAATGGTGGACAGAGAGCCGTGTGGTGAGCAAAGCCTTCGTGTGGCTCTAAGGCCTTCTCATTATAGAAGGCTGAGAGTCACAGCAAGGGAGACCTGCATTGTGAGGTTGGTGAAGTTAGCAGGATCCAGGTCAAAAAGGGTCTCGATCATCATGCTAGGGTCTGAAATTTATCCTAAGCCTACTGGAAGTTAAGTGTATCTTTTTTCAAGACAAAGTACACATTTTCACATTAGAAATCATTTTCTTGCAGTTTCGAATACTGGAATGAGTTCTGACAGGAGCCTTTACTCATAGAAATTTAAGTGCTCCAGAAAGGACTAAAAATCTTGCCTTGGAAGTCTTAGGAATGCTTTCATCTCTCTGGGGTGGCTTAAAATGATTTTATCTTCTGCATGCTAATCAACAGTTTGATCTTCAAAATCGCATTTATTACCAGAGTTAACAACGTACTTTCTGACTTCTCTAAGGAGCATCAGTAAGCAGCTCCCAAAAGGATTGCAAGGATATCTGTGGTGGTGACAGGTACACCTAACACAGGTATATATCACCACCTGTGGTGGTGACAGGTACACCAATCACAGGTATATGTCACCACCTGTGGTGGTGACAGGTACACCAATCACAGGTATATGTCACCACCTGTGGTGGTGACAGGTACACCAATCACAGGTATATGTCACCACCTGTGGTGGTGACAGGTAAACTTGATATCCTTTTGGGAGCTGCTTACCGATGTTGCTTGTATTTTCATGTGTTAACCAAAATTGAAAATGCATGTGCTGTCTAGAAGGCTATATGTGCTAATAGCATTCAATATTTGATTCTGTGTTTTATTTAAAAGGATTACATTTGAGATCACAGTTTTCTTTGGTTCTCATGAGATCTTTACCCCAATTTTAGAACTGCAGTATGCGTACACATACGCATGAAATGTAGCATCTTAACCATTTTAAGTGTACAGTTGAGTGATATTAACCACATTCATAGTGTTGTGTAATCATCACTCCCATCCATCTACAGAACTCTTTTTGTCTTGTAAAACTGAAATGCTATATTCATTAAACAGTAATTCCCCATTCTCTCCTCCCCACCAGTCCCTGGCAACCTTCATTCTACCTTTTAAGTTTTGACATTTTAAAATTATTGGTTTAGGGATAGTAAAACTTGGTTTATAAAGCTCATTTTGCTTATGTAATGAACGATGGTCTTATGTAAAAGGCTTAGGACAGGATTTGGCACACAGTAGGCATTCAATAAATGGTAGATGCTATGATCATGACTTTGTGTAGGTTTACAGCTGGTAAACAATGGTCTGTACTCACGTGTGACTGCCAGCACTAGCACAACCAGCTTTACGCATCATCTTAGTCCCGTTTTTTCTTAATGATTTCTGATTAAATACAGACCCTGCAACTTGTCCCTGATGTAAACCTGCTGCTCACCTCATCTCCACTCTTGCTGCTTCTCGGCGTTTCTCCTCGATGGTCATTCTGCACTCCTAATGGAGGAGCCTGGTTTTTGTTGTCAGCGGTTATTATGAACGTTGAAACAGCATGCATGTATCAAGTGTTAACTTTAAGGTATTTCTGCACGAAACAGTTTGAGATAAAGTGGCCTCATCCCAAACAATCCTTCTATACAATTTGTTAATCTCATGATTTCCTAATTGTAAAAGTTTAGCTCTTAGACCCTCTCTTGGGTCTCCCCAACTTTATAAACATTTCTAACCAGAAGGATGATAATTCTACTTTTTTTTTTTTTTTTGAGGCACAGTCTCACTCTGTCACCCAGGTCGGAGTGCAGTGGCACTATCTCATCTCACTGTGACCTTTGCCTCCCAGGTTCAAGCCATTCTCTTGCCTCAGCCACCTAAGTAGCTGGGATTACAGGCATTCACCACCACACCAAGTTAATTTTTATATTTCTAGTAGAGAAAGGATTTCACCATGCTGGCCAGGCTGGTCTCGAACTCCTGGCCTCAAGTGATCCTTCCACCTTGGTCTCCCAAAGTGCTGGGATTACAGGTGTGAGCCACTGCACCTGGACCAGTTCCCTGTACTTCTGGAAATAATTATAATCATATATTTGAGAATGGCATTGTTCCCATGATGGAATCATACATGAGGTTTCTCATCTGGGACAACTGTATGTAGAGTTGGTGGGGATGGGGTCTTGAGGGAGGATCAGTTGAGCCTGGTGGGATTCAGATGCATTTGAAGTATCATATGAATTAGTGGAGCACGTAACTCAGAGTTAACTTTTTGACGGGTTTATTCATATGGGCATAAGGGCCCTGTCTGGTAGAATTTTCTACAGAGCACTGGGGATGGCCTGGTTGGGAGGTCACAGTGGAATCTGTTCTTTGGTCTGCCATGCCTGGTCTCATGGATCAGACTCCGTGGGGAGAAAGCTTCAGGCAGGTGCTGCAGGAGCTCTCCGAGCAAAGGTATTTGTGAAACAATACAATGGAAGTCATGGTTCGGCCCAGACATACAGCACTGGTGCCTAGTTCTGCAGAACTGGTGAACTCAAGAGCGAACAAACACACTTTGGGGACTTTCCTGAGAGCTGAGGTATTGGCAGTGTTGGCTGCGGCCACAGCCACTAGAATTTGCATCTTCTTCGTCATTATTGCTGATGTGCTTTCATCTCGAGGTAG
This sequence comes from Leontopithecus rosalia, assembly GCA_028533165.1. NCBI lineage: Eukaryota > Metazoa > Chordata > Mammalia > Primates > Cebidae > Leontopithecus > Leontopithecus rosalia. Next base: position 4,478,979 of record CM052657.1, on the reverse strand, counting down.
ACGGGTGGATGAGGCCTGAGAACAGTCAGGAACGAATGGAGTGTTTCCTTGATTCGACTTTCCTCTCAGCTCTAAGATGAGTCACTTATTTAATAACAGCTCTTTCGCAGGGAGTAGGAAGGAGCAAAGCAGCACAGATACATGTCATGTCCACACCAATTTTAAGATACCTTCTGCTTACAGAAATATTTAAAAATGGAGGAAAATATGCTTCTTAGAACCAAGAAAATATGGCATATACTATCTGGTTTTCTGGTGTATTTTACTGGTATCAACTCAACTGCCTCACTTTGCAGCAGTGGCTTTGGAGTGAAAGAGAACAGGGTTTGTATTCTGGCTCTTGAATAGCTGTAAGCTACTTAGTTTATTTCCACTTCCAGCATCGCAGTTTCCTCTTCAGTAAACTGAGACAATAACGATAAAATAATCATCATAAAAAATTCTTTTAACTCACTTAGCATACCGACTGGCGGACTATAAGGGCTCAAAAATGGCATTTATTGTTATCTATGTGCAGTAGGAATATAAAGCTTTACTGAATCCCAAATTACTGCCTCAGAGGAACACTGGCAATCTGGAAAAAGGGTATCCAGACTGGTGAAAGACCTATCAACCAAATCATACAAATAATTGCTTTTAAAAAGTGGGAATAATTTTCTCTGCACAAAGCAGGAAGTGGGGGTGGAAAAGGGAAATGGCAGAATTATTAGCTGCAAATGTGAAGGGCTGTCATGTATGTAAATAAGGGAATAGATTTGTGTGTGTGTATGGAAATTTTGATTTTTAAAAGATAGTCATTGTCGCACATTAGCAACCAGGCAGTTTTAGCTCCACATTCTTCCTCAGACCACACTCTGTTGACTCAGACTTGGAAACTGTTGCCTTTTCTGACCGCACATGCCCGTTCTCATTGTTCTTGCTGGTTTTAAGCTTTGATCTGGAGACAGCAGTAGTAACAATGTGAGGTCAGTGCCTTAGAAATTAGAACAGTCACAAGATGAGTATGATTTGGTTTCTTGGCTGTTTTAATGGCTTTTAAAAAGCCTCTAATTTGGGCCTTTTATCTAGTGATGGTGTGGGAAGAAGCCAGATATCTTGTGGGAAGGAAAAACAGAATAGTGGCTGAGATGATCTTAGTTTTTGTTCTCCTTTAATATCTCTGTATTATAAGCCCCTTAGCTGTAGAAAGAAATGAATAAATACAGTGTTAGAACCTCACATAAAAGAGCTACTTTCAGGTTGGGTGTGGTGGCTCATGCCTGTAATTCTATCTCTTTGGGAGGCTGAGGTGGGTGGATCATGAGGTCAGGAGTTGGAGACCATTCTGGCCAACATGGTGAAACCCTGTCTCTACCAAAGATACAAAA
>CM052657.1:4457122-4477512 GCA_028533165.1 Leontopithecus rosalia | reverse complement strand
GGTCTTTGTGAACTGACCTAAGAGTACTAGTTTCTTAATCGTTGTTGCATATCTCCCTTGATCGTATAACTTACTTAGTTTAACTACTAACTTGGCATTTAGTTGTTGCATTCTTGTGCTGGGAACAGGTTCTAGTTTAAAGAGCTTCCAGGAAGAAAAGGCAAGCACTAAAAGAAGAGCTAACAACAGGCCTGTGACTAGAAGCTTCATTGCAATACACTGCACTGCTCCCGTGTTCTTGGCCAAGAAGTTTCATTGCTGCAGGCAAGTAGCTGGATGTGTCTGTTGTCAGTCACCTTGATCTGTCACGTTTGCTAGGATGTATGGATGCATAATGCGGACAAGTTGCTGAGGATGATTTGCTATGTGCCAGATGGGATTGTGTGATATGGTCTCTCTGACTGTGGAAATGACTGGCTTAGAATGTTCTTGATCTGCAAAAAGCATCTTCTCATTACTGTGTACAATTAATCACATACCATCAGCTTATTGCTTGCTATAAATAGGCACAGATCTATCTTCATCTGCATTTTAGGAGGCTTACTCTGTTCCCCCCAACAAAACCAGCATTTTTCATAGGAAAGTATGCTGGAGAGAAATGTAAGTGCTATCTTTCCATGTGGCAAAACCCCAGCAGGACTCTGATATTTTAGAGTGACTTTTGATTATAAAATATTTCTGTTCTTTTAATCATAAAGATGTCTTTTATTTTCTATCTCCATCAAATGTATCATGTTTTGAAAAATTGTCCTTTATCAAAATTCTTGTATTAAATAACATTTATTCCCAATTTAATAACAGCAGCCATAATTCAGAAATTCTTATCAATTAAAACATTATAGCTAGGAAAGAAAAAAATGGTTGTAGTCTGACTTTTGTTCACTTTTTAGAGATACAGATGTGATTTCCACTAGCCATTCTTTTATAATGATGAAAACCAGCTCTACAATTTTATTAATTCTTTCACAGGCCAATAGGAGTTCAGGTGTGAACTCACATGTAGCATCGTGTGATTATGATTATTAATTATAATTACAATGATAAATTTTATATAAATTTTTCTTGTATTTTATTCATATCATAAGAATAATCCTTTCAGATAGATATTTTGTTCACATAAAATGAAGACGCTAAGAGACAGAGAATACAGCAGATGTCCAATATCGCATAGCTATTGTGAGACATCAGTTTCAAAATCAGGCACAAAGGTCTATTTTCATCTTTGGTCATGAACTTTCTGAAAGTTTTCAACAAGTCTGCACCCATCCGTGCATTTTGAAGTTGATATGTAAAGTTTTTCATTACAAATTTAAAGTTACAAATGGAACATCTTTAATGTAGCCAATGTACCAGTTACATTAGTCTTTTAGATGTATCCTGTAGTATACAGTCATTGTTGTCCAGTTATAAAACACCTGAGACAACTTTTCCTTTAAGAGTCAGAAATTATACATCATTATTTTTTCTCCATGGCCTTGTACTTTTGTTCCATTTTCCCTTCAGAATGCTATCTTAAAGTTTTTATACTCAAATATGTTTTGTTTTAAAAATTGTAGCATTATGTATCTTTGCAACCAAAGTGCGGTTGATCCTCATTACTTGTCAATTTTGTGTCTGCAAATTTGCCTACTCATTAAAATTTGTTTGCAACCCCACAAACAGTATTTGTAGCACTTTTTTTTTTGAGACGGAGTTTCGCTTTCGTTACCCAGGCTGGATTGCAATGGCGTGATCTTGGCTCACCGCAACCTCCGCCTCCTGGGTTCAGGCAATTCTCCTGCCTCAGACTCCTGAGTAGCTGGGATTACAGGCGAGCGCCACCATGCCCAGCTAATTTTTTGTATTTTTAGTAGAGACGGGGTTTCACCATGTTGACCAGGTAGCACTTCTGTGGCCATTCACAGACATGCAAAGAGCAGTGAGAGAAATGAGTTACCCAATGCCTGTGTTTCTAGCTGCAGTTAAACAAGGCTATGTTCTGTTTTTCTGCTATAAATGAATGCGTTTTTTGAGTTTATTTAGCATATGTGCTGTGCTTTTTGTTGGTGATTTTTTTTTGTTTATGGTAAGTATAGTGCTAATATGCTATCTAGTGTTCCTAAACATAATAACACTCTGATGTGCCATAGGGAGAACACATGTGGGTTACAAGAGCTTCCTTCAGGCAGGGATTACAGTTTTATTGGCTGTTAGTTCAGTGTTATTGAATCAATGATATACATTAAACAAGAGGTTTTAAAGTAGAAATACCATTAAACAAGTTATATATTGATTGGTTGATAAAATGTTGTGACCAGAGGCTTGCAGGAACCTAAGTTTGTATTTCCTCTAGGAGCAATGTTTCAGTGTTTGTTAATTCATTGTTCACAGCAACTTTATAGAATATAACTCCCACAGATAATGAAAACTGACTCACTTTCTCTCTCTCTCTATGTACATATATATATATGTAATTTTAAAGTATTTAAAAATATTTTCATAAGCTCTAAGTATTAATATATTTCTTCTGTACTGAGCTATCATTAAAGTTCTTTTTTTAACTTTTGAGTTCAGGGGTACATGCGCGGTTTGTTACGTAGGTAAACTTGTGTCATGGGGGTTTACTGTACAGATGATTTCATCACCCGGGTATTAACCCTACTGCCCATTAATTATTTTTCCTCAGCCTCTCCCTCCTTCCTCTAATAGGCCCCAGAGTGTGTTGCTCCCATCTAAGTGTCTATGCATTCTCATCATTTAGTTCCCACTTACAGGTGAGAACATGCAGTATTTGGTTTTCTGTTCCTGCATTAGTTTGCTAAGGATGATAGCTTCCATCTCCATCTTGTTCTTTTTTATGGCTGCATAGTATTCCATGGTATATATGTACCATATTTTCTTTATCCAGTCTATGATTCATGGGCATTTAGGTAGATTCTGTATCTTTGCTATTGTGAATAGTGCTGCAGGGAACATACACATGGACATATCTTTATAATATAATGATTTATATTTTTTGAGTATAAAGTTTATGTTAATATATAAGTAAATCACACATTAGCCTTATCATGCAAGCAATCAAGTAATATAAAATCGAGGAGTATACCGATACATAGAGATACAATGAGGAAGATAAAAGAATTATATTATTTATTGAATTTTTAAGATGTGGCAGTAAAAGAAAAGGAAATAAAACAGAAGCGAGATGGGGAAATAGAAAGCAAGAGAATCAGAAAATAAATGGAGAGGAAAGCAGAAACTAGGGTAAATGGGGAGAAAATGAGATTGTGTTACATATTTGGAGAAGATGAGAGGTTTAATGATTACACCTGTCTGTAAAATGGAAGTCAGGGGGAATAAACACATTTCAAGAGTGCCTAAAATATGGACATTAAAATGTTCTTTTTTTTTAAAAGGAAGCCTTTAGTTAATTGATTCATTTATTGATAAAAATGGTTGTCCAACTGTGTTAATGGGGATAAAACACAGTGAGAAATGTATGGGAATATTATTATGTAATGGAAAAGGAGTGTTAGAGGGAATGAAATTTTGTGTTTGTAGCAAATATTTGCCTTGCTTTAAGAATTTTACATAATTAGATGCATTTTGTTAGCTTGATGCATCTGATTTTGCATTAAGAAGAATCTTTTTACTCCAAAATCGTTATTTGTTGTAGCATAGGCTTGTTAGGAGGGTGCATTTTAAAGTATGAATAAATTAGTGCATTTATATGTTGACTTAGGATGAATTAAAATAAAAATAAAACATTTAATATAAAAATATTACCGAATTTATAAGAGAATTGTGTATTAAATTTCAGGAACCTATGTTATCCCATTAAGCAAATGTACATCTGCTTATTCTAGGTTTTGCTGTCAACTTTAGCTACATATTCTTCCTTTAAAAGTTGAGTGAATGTATATGAGAGGAATTCTTGACCTTTGTGGTATTACGTCATATCATTCATGTGGTCAGTAAGTAATGGGCAATAGTACTTGAAGTATGCTTATAATTCACATTGATTTTCATACTTAAATTTGCAGGCTACCTTGCAACAGATTCAAATAAAAGCATTTTTGTAAATTACTGATGTATTTAATCTAATGTAGTTGAGTTATATGGTCATATCTGAATAATTCTAATTTTGATAATTATATATGAGTGATCATGATATTCAGAGTCATATTATGGTTAACTCTCTAAATTGGATTAAAAGAAAGATCTATTTTGGATTACATAGAACAAGTTTCATTTAATGCTGAAAGGTCAGGCTTAGGACATTTCTAAATGGCACTTCCAAAAACTGCAGCACTTCTGCTGCCAAAGGGCAGTTGAAATGCATTTCCCCACATAATTTTGAATGTTAATTAAAAAAGCAAATCAAAGAAATAAATTCCGATTTAATCTTTTAGCTGAATGTCACTGATTACCATGAATCTTTGTTAAAATGTCTTCCAAACTGTCATTTGCTTCAAAATTTTAATGGTTATGGAGATGATAGAACAACATTATTCTGTTCTTTTCAAGTGGTTTGACTTTCCCTAACTAGTTCCCAAAGATGGATTTCGAGCTTTCTTGCTTTTGGTTTGCTGAGGCAGGGGAGGAATATTACACAAAGACTTGTGTAACTTAGCCCCAGGCTTCTGTGAAAACAAGTATTGTGAGAGAAGTGGCTTGTCCCAGGAAACCAAAGTCCTTCACAGACTTCTTTGAATGTCTTCATTGTATAGCTCAGGAGTGGGAAACCTTCGACGACCTGGCCATGCTGTCCTCTTAGTCCCGTTTCTTTTGGCTTAAGCCTAACTGGAATAGTATCATTTATGCCTATAGTTTCAAAAACACAATAGGACAGTGAAAGCATCTAGTCCAGTTTCCTAGACTACCACAAGATGGGGCTAAATTATAAGTAGACAACGATATTTGTGCCCCATCAAAGCAGGCATTTACCTAATTTTAATTTTGTGATTGTTGCTGCTGCTGTCATGATGGGGCAGTGAGTATGTAACCATCTAAAGCTTACAAACTTTAGTAAGTGCAATATTTTTAAAAACAACTCAGGAAGAAGTATTGCTTCTTCCCCAATGATCTACTTTAGTGGATGTATATATCATTTTCATTTTCTTGCCCAGATAGCGAGTTTGCCTTTTTGCATTTTGAATTCTTGTACTGATTGATTATGTATCGGCATATATAACATAAAATGGTACTTTTAAAAAGATTTGGCTAGCATTCCATGTGACGAAACACCTCTTCCTGGCCTTTTCTTTCCCCTTGTCGTAGACATTATCTCATTCTTCTCCTTCTTCTGTCTGCCTCCTTCTCATCTGCCTCTCATTTTTATTGGGGAACTTAAATGCTGAGGGTTTTTTTTTCCATTTTCTGTGACCTCTCCTACCTCTGTGACTGGGAAATGCTAAGCTAGATGCTCCGGTAGAACTGAAGGAATTCTGCCGTGGCCATGAAATGTTTTACAATCAAATAATATTATACTAATTAAACGAAATCATAAAGAAAAAAGATATTGACAGGGTGGGTAGGAAAATCCCATTTTAAACCAAGATAAAATTTTCCTTTGTAGATGTTTTGTTAAATATTCATGTGGAGAGATTTTCCTCAAAATCTTTAATTTTCAAATCTCCACAAAAACCATTAACATCAAATTTTTTAAAATTGAGTTTTCCTTTTATAGTCTAAATCTCTTTCACCTGTTTATTTCAAAAGGAAATTTATTTCAAAAATGAAAATTATTTTTCAATGTAAATATCCATCTATATTAACTTCTGTGTTTAAACATGTTCCTTTCAGATTTGTTTTTAAAATAAGTGACTCCTTCACATGCCTCTGCTTTTGCATTTCCTGCATGTTAGGGTGACTTCTGCTAATTTATTCCACATTTCAGAGTACATTTGAACATGGCCACTGCAGAGAATCAGTACAAAAAGGAAAAAATGAAAATATTGATAATTTAAAATGTCTATCTTGGATTATGTCGTTGCTAACTCTATTAAGGATATATGTATTCATATTAAAAATGATACTTTTCAAAAAAAATTGAAGGAATTCACTGGGTTAGAAGGAATGTGCATCCAAAGAGTTTGAGATATGGTCTTATGTGCTAAATATTCATAGATATAAAATTGTATTGATAATATTAATTCATTAAATGACTATTCACTGAGCACAGACTCTGGGCTCAGTGCTATACTAGATATTAAGTAGAGATGAGTTAAGACAGACATGACTTCTTTAGTAATCAGGTTTTTGTGAATGCACGGATAATAAGTGTTCTGTTGTTACGTTTTGACAAATATATTTACTTGTGTATCCAATCCCCAAGTCGAGATAGAAAACAATTTCATCACCCCAGAAAGTTCCCTATTCCCCTTAAGCCCATTTCCAGTCAGTTCACCCTGCCCACACTCCTATTCCGAGCAACTACTTTTCTGATTTCTGTAACAATGTTAATTTGTCCTCTTCTTAATTTCATATAAATGGAATTTGCTGTTTTATGTATGACTTCTATCACTCAGAGTGTTTTTGAAATTTATCCATGTTGTTGAGTATATCAACAGTGTGGCTATTACATGTATTATTTTCTTATATAATATGCCACAGCTGCTTTCTCATTCTACTGTTGATGGACACTAGTCATTTACGATTTCTGACTATTGTAGATGAAAGTGCTGTGAACATTCTCATACATGCCTTTTTGAAGACATATCCTTTCACTTATATATAAACCCAAAGATGGAATGTGTGCGTTCTTGTGTAAGGGTTATTTTAATTTTATAAGAAATGGCCGTCAGATGATGCCCATTCGGCTTACATGGCATCAGGGCCTTTGCAGCCACCATAGGTTTTCTTCTCTCCATCTAGGTTGTTCTTCTGAAATTCTACTTTGCTTCCGCAGGAACTTGAGTGTTTTCTATTTAAATCCTGTAGTTCGGTTACTAGTTTTTTCTTAGATAGCATGTTGCCTGTATGCAGCTGAACTATATAAAGGTCAGTGCAAAGCAGATTATCTTCTGTTTTTTGCGTAGCAATCAGAGTTGAAATTTGTTCGCTAAGTCAACAAATTAAGGACATTTTCACAAAATATGCCAATTAAAAAAAGAGGAAATTGCCAGTTTTTCAAAGTAGTCATACTGTTTTCACGCTAAATAATCCTGTAAGAGGTTTCCGGTTCATCCACATACTCAACAATATTTCGCATAGTCGGCTTTAGGCCATGCCAGTGGGTATGAAGTCCTATGTCATTGCTGGGAAGTGTGCCTAACCCCGTAAGGGTATTTATTAACAATCCTACCAGAACTCTGGAAGGCATAAGGGAAACATTGGGAACAGCAGTCAAGAGTGAAAAGAATCTTGGAGAGGAAAGACAAAGTAGTTTCGGGATGAAGCTGCAGTGAGAAGGAATGGGCGAATATTCGGAGCTTTCTGTGTTAAGCAGTTGCCTACGATAATAGGCATACGAGTCACTGAAAGTGCTGACCAAAGCAGGGAAGACCTCAGTTATGTGGTGCATTTAGCTGTTTGTAGCCCAGTTGATATTCACCTTAAACTTTAAAAAGTATTGCCTATCTGATGGTAGAATGTTTGCTCTGTCATTGCCCCAGAACCTCTTCTTGCTGTTATTCTTACGATGTGTTAAAATGCTAGTCATACTCTGTTAGAATAATTAAAACTAATTATAGATAATTTCACCCTGAAGAGTACCCGAAAATTAAATATCCCTATCAACACTTTGCCCAGACTCACCTACAGATAGGATATTCTGGCTTAAAAGCTTCTTTCTCAAAGTGAAAAGGGGGAGCTTGTCCAAATCATCTTGTAGTGGGATGAACACAATGTCTTCTGAAAGGAGAATATAGAATTTGTCACTACCATAGGTCTTCAAAACATTCTGTAGGACTTTATTTTTGAGACGGAGTTTCGCTCTTGTTACTCAGGCTGGTGTGCGATGGCGTGATCTCGTTTCACCGCAACCTCCGCCTCCTGAGTTCAGGCAATTCTCCTGCCTCAGCCTCCTGAGTAGCTGGGATAGGACTTTTATTGGTCATAGATATGATGGAGCTAATATATTTAGATCTTTAAGAAATCATTCACTACTGTGGTTACACTTCACTATCTCAAATGTTAAATTCTGCGTTTCAAAACTTGCCAACCAACTTAAAAAAATACCACATTTTACGTTGGAATAATTGTACATTTACAGAAAAGTTGTAAAGATAATACAATGATTCCATGTACCCTTGACCCAGATTCTCCTACTGTTAAACAACTTTCATAACCATGATGTATTCATCAAAACTAACAATAGCAAAGACCTGGAACCAGCCCAAATACCCATCGATAATAGACTGGACGAGGAATATGTGGCACCTATACACCGTGGAATACTATGCAGCCATAAAAAACCATGAGTTCGTGTCCTTCGTAGGGACAAGGATGAATCTGGAAGGCATCATTCTCGGCAAACTGACACAAGAACAGAAAACCAAACACCGCATGTTCTCACTCATAGGTGGATGTTTAACAATGAAAACACATGGACACAGGGAGGGGAGCATCACACATTGGGATCTGCTGGGGTGGGCTATCAGAGGGACAGTTTGGAGGTTGGGGAGGGATAACATAGGGAGAAATGCCAGATGTAGGTGATGGGGGGATGGAGGCAGCAAACCACATTGCCATGTATGTACCTATGCAACAGTCTTGCATGATCTGCACATGTACCCCAGAACCTAAAGTACAATAAAAAACAATTAAAAAAAAACTAAGAAATGAACATTGGTAGATTTCTATGAACTAAATTTCATACGTCATTTGGATTTCACCAATTTTCCACTAATGTCCTGTTTTTTGATTTGGAATTCAATCCAAAAGATAGAATATTGCATTTAGTTATCATGTATCCTTAGTCTTCTCTGATTTGAGACAGTTTCTTAGTCTTTTCTTGTTTTTCATGATCTTGACAGTTTTTGAAGAGTCCTGGTCAAAAATTCTATAGAATGTCCCTCAATTTGGGTTGTCTGATGCTTTTCACATTATTAACCTGGGTTATAGGTTTTTTTTGGAGAAAAATACTATAGACGTAGCGTGTCCTTGCCATCACAACGTGTTAGAGGGACATAGTATTAATATGACTTATCACTGGTACTGTTAACTTTAATCACTTGGATAAGATGATGTCTGGCAGGTTTTTCTACTGTAAGATGACTGTTTTTCCCTTTCCTTCTTTTTGCTATTTTTTTTTTTAAAACTTAAGTTCTGGGGTACATGTGCAGCACATGCAGGTTTGTTACATAGTTACTTGGGTACACACATGCCATGGTGGTTGGCTGCATTCATCACCTACATTAGATATTTCTCCTAATGCCATCCCTCCCCTAGCCCCCAAACCTCTGACAGGCCCCAGTGTGTAATGTTCCCCTCCCTCCCTGTGTCCATGTGTTCTCATTGTTCAACACCCACTTATGAGTGAGAATATGAAGTGTTTGGTTTTTTGCTCTTGTTTCAGTTTGCTGAGAATGATGGTTTCCAGCTTCATCCTTGTCCTTACAAAGGACATGAACTCTCCTTTTTTATGGCTGCATAGTATTCCATGGTGTGTATGTGCCACATTTTCTTTATCCAGTCTATCAATAATGGGCATTTGTGTTGGTTTCATGTCTTTGCTATTGTGGACAGTGCTGTAATAAACATATGTGTGCATGGGTCTTTACAATAGAATGACTGAATAATCCTTCAGGTATATACCCAGTAATAGGATTGCTGGGTCAAATGGAATTTCTATTTCTAGATCCTTGAGGAATTGCCACACTGTCTTCCACAATTGTTTAACTAATTTACACTCCCACCAACTGTGTAAAAGCATTCCTATTTCTCCACATCCTCTCCAGCATCTGTTGTCTCCTGATTTTTTAATGATCGCCATTCTAACTGGCGTGAGTTGGTATCTCAATGTGGTTTTGCTTTGCATTTCTCTGATGACCAGTGATGAACTTTTTTTCATATGTTGAGTAAATGTCTTTCCCTCTTTCCTCTGAGAGCCATCTTAGATGTTGGTGTTGCTCAAGTATTTTTATTGTATTTTCACTATACTACTTCTGTGTATCAATTTCCTATTGCTTCTGTAACAACTTACCACAAACTTAGTGGTTTAAAACAACACAAGCTTATGTTCTTAGAATTCTAGAGGTCAGAAGTCCAAAATCAGTTTTATTGGACAAAAGTCCAGTGGTGGGATGGCTGTTTCTCCTTTAGGCTGTGAGGGGAGGATGTGTTTCCAGCAGCTGCTAGGAGTCTCCTATGTTCCTTGGCTTGTGGACCCTTTCGCCATCTTCATTGTGATCGCTCAAATCCCTAATTTTGTCATCACATCACTTTCTCCTCTAACTCTGATTCTTTCTGCATTCCTCTTATGAGAACCTTGTGATTACACTGGGCCCACCCAGATAATCCAGAATAATTGCTCCATCTCAAATTTCTTAACTTAATTGCATCTATAAATCCCATCTTGCCATATAAGCTAACATATTCACAAATTCTAGGGACTAGCGTGTTGAGATCTTTGAGGAGGTTATTATTTAGCCTACCACAGTCTTGTTGATAATTTTCATTCTTATGGTTTTGATTAAATGTTGATGATTTTCATCTCAGTATATTCTACCCAGCTTTCTCTTCTGCACTCAAGATTCATATAGCCAACTGCCTGCTAGACATCTTTACCTGGATTTATCTAAAATTCAATAATAAGAAATAGACCTTATCATTTCCCCCAGGCTCCTTTTCACTTCCTTCCTGTGTTCTTCATATCAGTTAATAGTCTACAAAACTGAAACATGTGGTCATTCTTAAATCTCACCACTCTGCGTTCCCATGTTAAAGCAGTTGCTGGGTCCTGCCAATTTAACTTCTATTTTTGTCTGATAAGTCTCCTCTAAAACTTCCTTATTCAATTACCAGTTTTCCCATTTGCAAAATGGAATGATAGTGAATAACTCTTGTAAGCATTATGACACCAACTTTACAGATAAAGAAATTAAAGCATAGAGAAGTCAGAACCTTTTACAAGGTTACATAATGAGAGAGTTAAAATTTAAATATGGGGTTCAGCCTTTTCTACTACTTTAGTTAAGTTCTTTTCACCTTTTCTGAATTACTCAAATAGTCTAACTATTTTCCCTGATAATAAGCTTGGCTCTTCAAGTCTGTAGTCCTCACTGTCACATGATCTTTCTAAGATGTAATAGTGATTCCTCAACAAGGTTCTCTGTGATCTGGAATCTATGTCCTACTTTTTACCATATTCTACTGAGACATATCCTGCTTTAATTTGATTCTTTTAACGGTATGGATTTACCTAATCTCCTCGTATTTCTTGGTGCATACCTGTCGTTCTCAGTTTTGTGCTCTTACTTTGGCTAGCCCTTGCCTGGACTTCTCTTCCTTTAATTCCCTATTTTAAAATCCTACCTGTTCTTTAAAACTCAGTTCAGACATAATCTCTAAAAAGGTACTTAAATTCTGTTTTCTCTAAGTTTGTATTAACTGGTCCTCTATATCCTGTGCATGTCTCCACTATAAACCTACCATTCTAGAAAATACCAGTTTGTGTGTGTGTCTCCTGTGTGTGTATGTGTATGTGTATATGTATATGTATATGTATATGTATATGTATATGTGTTTTACTCTATTGCTGGATATTTGAAAAGAAAGATTGTGTTTCGTACGATTCTCTCCTCACAATGTCTAGCACAGTTCCTGGAACAAAATATTACCCAGTAAATGCTCTTGAATGAAGAGTGTGTGCATATTCATTTTTATCATTTTCTCGACAAGATTAGAAATAGTCATTGTGTTTTCTGCATGAAGGTATCTCTAAGTCTCTAGGTAATAATGTAAGTGGAGGCAATTACCATGCTGAAGAAAAGAAAATGAATTTTACCTGTGATATGGATTCCTGTCTTGATAAGAAATTGCTTTACATAAAATAATAAACATGAAACCCTGATATTAATGCTTAATAGAAGAATGCTTTTATTGTCCCTATGAAAGTATTTTTCTATTTTTGCCTTGTTCAATATAAGCTGAAGGTATAATGAAGAGAAAATGTAAAATGCCTTTATTAATACAGTTTAAATTTCTTATAAATAACCAATAATAGAAGTGAGATCTATTTCTGTTTGTATACATACTCATTCAAGCAGTAAAGGACCAATGGCAAATTCCAACTCGTCAATTTACCCAATAGGAATATATCTATTTTGTATCACAGTAACACAGACTAACACCTTGGAAAAAAATTGTTCTTTGTTTAAAAAAAATGTATAGCTTCATTTGAGAATGCTGGATGTTGCTCCAATCTAATATCAGCTGCTCCTGTTATTAGTGCTATACTCCAGTGAATTTGAGTGACAGTCTCGTTTTGCCAGTGCTCATGTTTACTTAATTTCCAGATGTATGAAGAATATTATAATCTATTTTGTAAATCGACACTATTAATGATTTACAGTGAATTCTTTTTAAATCTAGATAGATTGCACAGAAATTGTAATTTTATAAGAATGAGGTACTTTTTTTTTTTGTTAATGGAAAACTACCAGCAAAAAGAAAACAGCAAACAGCAAAAAGGAAAAGTGCTCATGTTTGAAATAGGACACCAAATAGACAGAGAACAACTGAGGAAGAAATTCTGCTAAAATAATTGGGACTCAAGGACATTGAAAATCTATGACCTCATCAGCCTGGAGACAATTAATTTTATTATAGTTCATTACATAACCTCCTGAAAATACAAGCACTATGTAAACTAAGAAAAATGAAGGAGAAATGAGAATTACGGATAGAGAACAAGTCAAACATTTCCCTTTTGTGGTTTTAATATTTGGTTATCTCATTAAAACACAGTTTTGAAGTAATGAATTGTGAGATTTGGATGGAACATTTGGATTTACGCTCCAATCAAATCATTTGGATCTCTTTTTGAGGCATTTTTAAACAAAGTTGCAAATGGTGGCTACTGCCTAATAAAAATGCACGGCGTGTATGAGATGACTGGGGATGACTCCCGTTCATTTTTCATTTGTTTCTGCGAACACAGTAGTGAGCACTTTCAGTCGTGCTGTCTCTTAGCAAAGAATCCATTTGTTAAAATGCTTATTAATTTATTAATCAAATGTTGTCCCCTAAGCTGCTCTACTTTATATTGTGCACCTCTAGCAAACTCATCTAGTTATTGCTTTGGTTTCATTCCAGTCTGGTGATTTCAAACTCCTTTTGGCCAAACTTTGTTCTAGAATTGTATTTACAGCTGAGCACATTATGTCTTCCTCCCTTCTTCAGATACTCCGTAGTCACCTTGACAAATCTCAATACTCAAAATATATCGGTCCTTCTCTATTCTCTTCCCTGCCTCTAATACGTTCTGAACCTCGCTGCAAGTGTTTGTTGTGTATACTTACCCTGATTCACTAAATAACAATAAATTCCTGAGAGCTAATCTTTTAACTTTGTATGGATGAACATTGTCTTTCCAGTAGTTAAAAATAAAGGTAGCAAGCTCAAAATGTTTTTCTCTGACAGAAAAAAGAAATGTATTAGGTTGAACAGAAGAGCACACTATATTTGGTATGAGTCAAGCTGGAATTATTATTATTTTTGACCAATCTGGTTTAAAATCGTCTTCACTGAATCCACTAAGTTATTGTCTTGGGACAATAAATGAAGAAATTTTGGGTCTGTTTGTTAAGTGCGAGACACACCACTGACCCTAACATAGAAGTGGCACTTATTAAGTCTTTGGGGGACTTTAAAGCTTTTTTATTAAAAAAAATAGTTTCTGTAATTGTTAACCTTTTATCCTATGGGTCTATTAAAGATTGACATGCTTGGAAAATTAACCAATTTAGACAAACAGAAAATTGAAAAAGGGAGGTGATATACTTTATTGAGTAGAATTCTATTCTTGGACAATATAATAAGCAAATAATTTATAGCAAGTGTTCTTCCAATTTGACTAATACAAAAATGTGTGAGTGTATGTGGAGGGGGAAGAGCATAAAGAAGCTGTATATCTTAGCTTTGTTTTCTGTTTTTGTTTTTTAGAGACAGTATCTCACTCTGTCTCTGAGCCTGCACATACCTTAGTAATGGTTTGCAACTGGTTTCCTTGACATTGAGGCAGTCTGCAATGCCAGTTTATGTTCTTGGGAATTACAAACTTTATAGACGACTGAGTGGCTTTTCTTGGCTTGTATGAAACTCTATTTGTGCCATTTCGCAGGTGAAAAAGTTAAAATTAGTTTTTTCAATGCCTGTTAGAGAAAGTTCAGTAAACCTTTCCGAATCTGGTCTTTATCTTCTTATTCTATTTCTTGCTATTTCTTAGCATGTGATCTCTTACCCAGTTTGGGTGTGACATGTAGTATTTTCAAACACAACATACTCTTTTTCTTCACCATGCCCAATTAATTCATTTCCACCTATTTAAAATTTTACCCATTCTCCAAAGACTAGTTCAAGCCCCATTTCCTTAATGAGAAAATGTTTAGAGTTCATATTTCTTTTTCTCCTAAAATGTTACTGATTTTCCATATGACATCTAATCTAGAACTATTTTCTATGGCCGTTCAACTCTTCATGTTATTTAACTTTTCCTTATGCTTAATTATTACACTATAAGTTTTTCAAAAGTAGGAACCATATCTTATCTTTATAATGGCTACTGTGGTTGGTTTAATATTAAATGTTCAGTTACTCAGCAATGTGTTGAAATGAGTGGATATGTTAACGTAGCTATGTGTCACCAGACTAATGCAAACCTCTACCTGAGAAAATGATTCACGTAATACTCTCTACAAATGATGAGCCACACTTATTTTTTTCCTCAAGCAGTAGTCTTTTTTAGAGACAACTTTTTACACTAGAACTATAAAATAAGATTTTGCAGAGCTGAGAGCTTACCTGTGATTAATTGTGTACCATAGGACCATGGACAGTTTCCTCAATCTTTGCATGCCTTTTTTCTCCATTAGCAACATACAATAAGTGCCTTCTTTCCCTTGCTTGACAATAGAAGTTATAGGAAATAATAAGTCCTACCTTTGCCTTTCTTGTTCTTCCCAAACAAAAAACGGTTACCAAGATTTCAGGGTCAGTATTTAAAATATATATAATTCTATATATATATATATATATATATATATATATATATATATGTACATATATATGATTAAATATATGAAGTCTTTTTAAAAATCGTATTTCATGAGATAATATTGTTCTGCTAATCTATCACATGTACAGCCCTCGGTAAAAGATTACATGTTTCATAAGTATCAAAAGAAAATATTTTGTCTTTGAAAATTCTTTTTTCTTATATATTTAAAGCTTATAGAATAATATACTGTATGTAAGCCACAACTGCATAGGCAAAACTATGTATACAAAATTATTGCAGCAAAAATTACTTAAAATACATCGTTTTCATTTTACATTTGTAAGATCTTATTACCTATTTACTGAAAGTCTTTAATCAAGATAAAAGACAAGCTTTACTGAGAACTTTGGGAGCTGAGCAACCAGAGTCCCAGTTTCTAAACTATTACCAACAGGTCCTGGCTGCTACAGTGAATGCACATGGCTGCTGAGGTATATTTTATCATTTGGAGAGGAACACAATGATGCTTAATGTCAGCTCAGCCCCGAACAGACTATTAGCTTGAGGTAGTTTATTGTTTTAGCATTGGATTGTACTGCTTTATTTCCATCACTTTATGCATTTGTGAAGCTGGGTTTTGGAAGTTGCTATGATTATGGGCAACGACAATGGAAAAATCAATGTGGAATAAAATATGAGGATGACAGTATCCAGTATGATCCCAAGGTTTGAAAAGTTGTGCAGTCTTCAACTTTATTAGCTAAAATAATTAAGTAATTAGTTATTTAGTAATAAATATATTTTTATTTCACTTTACACATATTATGTTTTCAAGTGCTACCAAGTTGTTATAAATTGTTATTAAATGCTTTGGAACAAGGTACATTTTATTTTATTTTATATTTTTGAGAAAGAGTCTCACTCTGTCACCCATACTGGAATGCAGTGGCGCAATCTCAGCTCACTACAACCTTTGCCTCCCGGGTTCAAGCGATTCTCCTGCCTCAGCCTCCTGAGTAGCTGGGGTTACAAACATGCGCCACCATACCCCACTAATATTTGTGTTTTTAGTAGAGATGAGATTTCACCATGTTGGCCAGCCTGGTCTTGAACTTCTCACCTCAGGTGATCCACCTGTCTCAGCCTCCCAAAGTGTTGGGATTACAGGCGTGAGCCACCATGCCTGGCCTACATTTTAAATTGAATTGTTAGGTATTTCTTTTGGACTAGGGTGCTATTAAAAATTGCTGAGAAAACCTGTAAACCAAGAAAATCTGGGAGTTTTCTTCTCTGAGATAGAAGTCCAAAGAATTTTTTTGAGTTTGAACAGAAGTGATTCCAACTTACGTCTGCATGCTGAGGAGGGAAACACTGAGTCACCTGGGGGGGGGTCCTGGAGGAGAGGACTGAAATGGGCTCACTTTGGGATGATTGTGTATACATACTGCTTGCTTGGAAAAAGGGATTACTGAACTTCTGTGGTCCTAATGAGACCCCATGTGAAACAGAGAAATGGAACATTTGATTTTAGTTCACTGTGGTGGTACAGATGCCTGTCCATTTTTGTATACAAATAGAGGAATTAAAGCTTACTTACTATAACAAGAACTGCCAGAAATGAGTAAACATAAGTTTTATCCTGAAAGTTTCACTACCTTTGGTGGAGAAATGTTTTAGAGTTAACATTAACATGGGGTTTTAGGCACGAACTAATCTATTCATAACTGAGGCCCTCATTTCAGTGTCCACCTTGAAAACTTATCCAGAAATGATGATAACGTTGAGTATTCACTGTCATTTGTTTCTTACGTTTTCAAACCAAAAATTGCAGCCATGGATCATCTTAAGGGATCTATCACATTTCCACTTAATCATTATTAGGAATATTTTTCTAATGTTTTCTTATGTAGTGACAAAAGCACACTTCATTCTTAATATTACTATTTCTAAGAATTCTAGTAGTCATGTTAACATTGGATAGTAAAAGATTTATTATTTAAAATAATGATTGAATAACATTGCATATTTACTATGAATTGGACATAAGTAAGTGTCTATTAACATTAACAAAGTTATATCGAGCCATTATTGATAATTCATATTTATTATTGTTAGCTGTCAAGCTTAATAAGCTGCAGGCAGGAAGATATGAGTCCTTTACATAACACAATAAAGCAGACAGAAGAATTAAGTTATGAAAAGACAGACAGATAGTGAGCAAGTAACTAAATAGGATTCAGTTGAAAATTTTCTTTTTAAAATTCATTTAATTCCATGGACCATGTCCATGACAGTTTTGTATCAGGAGAGGATCTTGGGTGGTTTAAGAAGGGATTTGTAGAGGAATTGAATTCTCAGAAAGGATATGATAGGGAAGAAAAAGAGAATCTAACCTTATGATGATGTATGTGGGTACATTTTTTAGGATAACATATATTTGGAAAGGAAATGAATTGTTAAATGGAAAAATTATAAAAATTTGAAGATTGATGATAACGTAAGGATTTTATCCAGCACTTTTGATATAGAGGTGAAGGTTTGAGTCCCAGAGCAGAAAACAACTTGATTTTGGTCAGAGAGCCAGTTATCAGCAGAGAAACTACTAGAATTTAGAATTTCTGCACGTCAGTCCTTTTTCACATTATGTTCCAGGACAAACGCAAAGAAGTTAACTGTGTATTTAATATTTATTTTTAATGCAAGAATCCACTCATGTTGTGATTTTAATTCAGCACGTTTTTCTCTGTTTTTAGGACATTTGAGGACAAGAGACAGGCAGGAAAACTGTTTCGGTGGAAATAGCATGCGGTTAGTAGTCAGGATTGTAAGTTTGACTTTAATATTTACCAGCTCCATGACATTGGAAGATACTTTAAATCTCTTTGCTAGAATTTCCATAGTTTTAGAATAGGAACACGGTCCTATTATGTTGGGATTAAGAATACAAATTTAAATAAAGTATATAGGGAGCTAGGATTGTTGAGTATGCAGACAGTAAGGCTGAGAGTTGTAGGAGACTGTGGTGCTGATATTAGTGTTCCAGATGTTGACTAATAGGGTCTCTTCTTAGAGGATGGAGTTCTGTGGTGCACGGTTGAATGTAAAGCCACTTAAGAGAGTAGTGTGTGTCAGAGGCACCAACATACACTGACCACTTGCCTCTTTCTCACTGTCATGGATTAGATGCATCAAAACAAGGCAGTTATTCCACCCTTAAGAATCTTTCTGGGTCAAATTCTACTAAGTGTAGCATTAGACTTTTTGTCTTTTCTTTGTTTCTTTCCCCTTTCCCCCAGCCCTCTCCTCCTCTATCCTTTTTTGAGCAGCAAGTATCCTACCCCTTTGGGGTGGTTTTATGACAAAATATAATTAAAGGACAATGGATTACATTGTCATCTATGTGTCCCTTTATATGTGAACACAGCAGATGGTTCTTCTCACCTTGATATTATCCTTAATAGTTAGTTTTACTTATACAATTGTACAACAATATGAAGTATAGTATTTCTACTCTCATTTGCTGCTCGTCTTTCTCGGAGAAAGCACTTTTGCCCTCTTGTAAAAGAGGAGGACATGTCAAGTGAGAGTAGACAGATCTCATTCACAAACACAAACATCGGGTTAAACTAGCAGGTCAACAGTGTGGAGAGAGAGAGAGAGAGAGAGAGAGAGAGAGAGAGAGTGTGTGTGTGTGTGTGTGTGTGTGATTTTTTAGCTTAGGGATCCACAAAAACTTGCCCTAGTTAAGGATTCACCAGCTGCGATACTACTTTAGAGAATTTTCCTTAATATTACATGTACAATTCCTGTGAATTGCCAGATTTATGTAAGGATTGACTACAGGGAGAAATTCTTCAGTCTTCCATCAGGGTAGAGCTTTACTCCAGGGAATGCTTATGCAGATCTTGCAGATTTTCTTGCTGGAGTATTAGATGGATGAAAAGAAATGAGTAAAGAGTTTGTACCTGGAAAATGCAAAGAATTTTGGAATGAGGACTGATTATTGTTTTTATTTGAATTTGACAGAGGTGATTTTTCTTCAACAACTGCTCTGAGAAGGATGAAAATTAGGTTAAATGAGGCAACATAGTGAAAGAGTTTATAAATAGGATTGCTTTATGTGAAGGGAAGGCATGCACAAGCAATTACTTTACATTTAAATGTAAAATAGTCACTGTCTTGACTAAGGTAAGAATCTGTTTTGTTTGTGTTTTTCTGGGAGTCTTTCCCAATGCTTGATCAATCTGAGTGCCTTGTCAGGTGCCTATGCCAACTTCACAAGTAAACCAAGTATATTTCTGCATTTTCTTTCCGGTAAAAGAGTGGGCTTTAAAGAGTTTATTGAAACACAATATATCTAGCAGGGCTGGATTTGAGGGTATGAGTTTGTACAAGTTTCTTTCCCTAAAATCAGAGCACAAACTATTCATTCTCAGCAGACTTCTCTATTTAAAGTATTTGTATTGCTTTTGCTAGCTGTAAGGCTTTAAATTTTTTTTTTTTTAAATAGAGAGTAGCTATGCTTCATTTTAAAAGTGTTACTTCTAGTATAAACACATAACTCTTCATATTGAGAGCTTTTGAACCCTGCTCCTGAACAGAAATACAAAGGAAACCCTTGAAAGCAAGGCAGATGTTGTACTGACTATATCTAGGCCTTGTTTTGTTTATAGTTTAAAAATCCGTGGGAAAATAATGATCAAAGGCAGGGTATAATTCATACAGAAAACCATAAGACCACTTCATCTGGCTGGATTCTGTAAAGAGCCTTTGATTCAAATGGTTCACACAAAGAAAAAATGTCCCATAGGTTCAGAGTTCTTTCTGGCAATAACCTTCCACTGTAAACAGGAAGGCTCTTGGGCCTCTTATAAATTTTAGAGACAAATGGTACTCATTGCCTTGCACTCAATAATTATGACTTCGAGATGAGAGTTGGAATGGTTAGTAAAAAGTTTCAATTCTAGGTTCAATATGAAGTTTATTTGCCATTACCAGAATATCATTTATTTGTGTGTGCAGCAGTAGTTTATTGAAAGAATGTGAAGGATACATGCTGTTTAGTATATTTAATGCTAACTAAATTCTATGATTCTAAAGAACTTGACAATTACATCATCAGTACCAAAGAAGAGAACTAGGAATGCCAATCCTTTATGCTGATTGATACTGTGCGGCCAAAGTATTAAACAGTTATCTCCAAGTTAGAATAATGTAATTTTCATTGTAAGTTAGAAAACGGGGCTAG
>CM052657.1:4445002-4456622 GCA_028533165.1 Leontopithecus rosalia | reverse complement strand
ATACATGCTGTTTAGTATATTTAATGCTAACTAAATTCTATGATTCTAAAGAACTTGACAATTACATCATCAGTACCAAAGAAGAGAACTAGGAATGCCAATCCTTTATGCTGATTGATACTGTGCGGCCAAAGTATTAAACAGTTATCTCCAAGTTAGAATAATGTAATTTTCATTGTAAGTTAGAAAACGGGGCTAGTAAAACTTTTTAGCAAAATTGATGACTTTTTATGATTAAAAGTGTAATTTGACTCTAATTTTCAGTGGAGACAAATTCATATAGAATTAATTGAAGTAATGGGGAAATCAATAGTACATGCACCATGTAGTTTAATAATAATTATAACGGTTATTTTTTTAAAAAACTGCCTCCACCGGAGAAAGAAAATACACACATATTATAAATATATATATATATATATATACATATACATTATAAATGTATATATATATACATTTATATATAATTTGAAGGGGGAGTGTCTGAGTGATCGTACATGCTTTTCTGTCTTTAAAGCCCATTTAAGATCTGGAAAAAAGGTATGTCTCAACCAATCTGAGTGGATTTTTCCAAATGAAACCTCAAATAGCATTTATATCTAAAGACTCACAAACACTTGGGAAGATTTAGAGTTAAAAGCAAATTTGGGTGGGGTTACAGCACAGGTTTTACGGTTTTGTTTTGTTTTGATTTTTAAACAAACACAGTCCACACAAACCCATCTGTCTTCACATGAAAGGACCCGTTCTTTGGAAAAAATGCTTTGGCTTCAGATTCACTGGGGAGCTAAAGCCAGAGCCCCTTAACTTTTCTCTATGCTGATGAGGGGAGCTGGGGAGGGTGCTCATCTACTTTAATCTACTTTATTGCAGGGGGAAGTACAGCCTGGGACCCCTCTTTGGTGATACTGTCATTTGCCCCTTCTTCCCATCCCTTACTCTATCCTCAGAACCAGTATGAGGCTTTTCTGGGACTAAGGCAAGGTACAGTGGGGTCAGGCGCTGGAAGGACTGGTTTGCAAAGAGAAGCTTTGGAATGAAGCCGCACAGCTGAAAGCGCGCGACAAGAGATGCCTGCGCTCTGGCGAGTCAGTTCTCCGGCTGTGAGAAGCCTTTATCCCGACTCCTCTTAGCTTTCTGAGCAGCATGTGCAGTCAAGTGCAAACAGATCGCATATTTGGCGCAAAGAGCCCCGAGGGTGACGGATGTGGGATCATTCCCCGGTTTCCCCGGGCCAGGTGCTAGGCAGTTTGTGGAGGAGCCGTTCTCCACTTCTCCACGCCTGCAAGCGGCTGGAGGGGGCAAGCGGAGCTGTCCAGCACTATGAGGAGCCGGCGCAGCCGCGAGCCCCGCGCACAGCGCCGGGCTGAGGCTCTGCAGCAGCGCTCTCGCCGGAGCAGACGCTGTCCTCACTGCCGCCCCGTTCCGGGCTCGCTCTGCGCCCACGCGGCCTCGCAAGAGGCGGTGAACGCGTCTCCAGGAGCTGCTCCAGCAGGATGGGCGCCAACGTGGAGCCCCCCGTCCTTCCCTTCCCGTGTAAGCGTCTCCCCTGGAATGGGCTGGCCGGACGCCTGGCCTTTCCCTTTCGCCTTGTAACTTCCTAAATAAACTCGGAGAAAGGACAGCATGAACCCCAGCCTCCACTTCACACTGCCAGGCTTCCCCAAGGTGGCTCTAGGGGAGGCCCGTCCCCTACCCAGAACCCTTCTCTGCACCGGCGCCGCCAGGGCCGGTGTATTCCTCAGGCCCAGGATAAGGCGTTTGGGGATTGGGGTCCCTCCGTCCGAACCAAGCTCCTGTGCGCACCTCCTCGGAGCAGGGAGGGCGCGCAGAGGACGGCAGCGAAGTGTCCTCGTTGCTCCTGAAACGTGGCGACGGGCGAGGCAGAGACTCCCAACGAGTATGATGGCGACACGTGATAGCGGCGGACGGAGAGCATGGGGGGCGGGAGATAAAGGGAGCGGGAGGGAGGCGGGAGGAGAGGGGCGGGAGCAGCCAGGGAAGGGGGCGAGACAGGCGCGCAGGCGGCAGAAGCCTCTGCCTCCCCTTCTCGGCCGCAGCCCTCCCCGCCCCGACCGCGGTCACACACTTGGAGCCTCCCGGGAGCCGGAGCGCGGCGCACGGAGCGGCGCCGCTTGGGCAGCAGCAGAGGCGGCGGCGGCCCCCAGCCCAGCCCGGCGCTGCCGCCGCGCCCGGGCCCCAAGGTGCGGAGGTCCGCCGGTTCCCGCCATGAGCAGCCGGCTCGGGGGGCTCCGCGGCCCCGGGGGCGCCCTCCCCGCGCAGCGCGACCGCAGTGCCCCGGGGCTCCCGCGCGCCTAACGCCGCCCGTGTCCCCGCCGCCGCCTCGGCCGCGGCAGCGCCGCCCGCAGCATGTCTCGGAGGAAGATCTCGTCCGAATCCTTCAGCTCCCTGGGGTCCGACTGCCCGGAGACGAGCCCGGAGGAGGAGGGGGAGTGCCCCCTGTCCAGGCTCTGCTGGAATGGCAGCCGGAGCCCGCCCGCGCCGCCCGAGCCCCGCGCGGCCGCCGCCACAGCCCCGGCCCCGGCTGCCTCTGCCGCCGCCGCCGCCGCCACGGCCGGGGCCCGGAGGGTGCAGCGCCGGAGGCGGGTGAACCTGGACTCGCTGGGCGAGAGCATCAGCCGCCTGACAGCGCCCTCGGTGAGCAGGGGCGGACGGGGGGACTGCCTTTCTGGGAGAGGACACGGATCCGTGAAGTTGGCGCCGGGTGAGCCGGGCGCGAGTGCAGAGCCCGACCGCTTGGGGGCGGCCCGGCCTCCCCCGCCCGGCCTAGGGTTCCAGGGGCTCTGGGCTGCAGCCGGTCTCCTAGGCTAGGGTGGAAGCGGAGACTAGTGCAGCGAGGAGTAAGATTCCACTCCTTTGGGGTCTCCTGATTCGGGGGCCCATCTGCCCACCTCCAGCCTTGAACCCTGCTTTCCCACTGCTCGCCCTGGACAGCCCCAGTGCTGCTTCACACCCACCTGTTTTCTTTCCCCTAAACTTTCCCAGGCACTGTGTTCTGCAGTTCGGATTCCCTGTCTTTCATCCTGTCCTCTAGCATCCCAAAGGAGCCCCAACCCCTTCCAGGAAACCCTTCCTCTCCTTATTTCCCACACTCTCTTGGGCTTCGCGTGACCTTCTTTGACATCTCGGAATCCCACAGGCTATCTGCATTCTGTGTTACATCCTTCCCTCAGATCTTCAGATACTTTTTCCCAGATACTTTTCTGAGTTGCCTTCTGATAAAGGAATCTCAAATCTCGAGTTCTCCCAACCCCGTAGCTGTTTTTTTTTTCTTTTTCTTTCTTTCTTTTCTTTTTTTTTTACTTATCCGCTAAGTGTTTATTCCTCTCTGGATAAACCTGGTATCTGGTTTTCTTCTCCTTTTTTTTTTAAACTTAAGTCCAGGATCCCTGTGCAGGATGTGCAGGTTTGTTACATAGGTACAAAATGTGTGCCATGGTGCTTTGCTACACCTACCAACCCGTCTGCTAGGTATGAAGCCACACCTGCACGAGCTATTTAAACTGCGCTATACTTCTTGCACCTTTACCTCATCCTTTACCCTCTCTTCAATGGATTCTCTAGTGCTTTCTCTCTCATTTTTTGACAGATTCTTTATACTAGGCTCTTCTTAAATATTTACGGAGAGAATAAAGGCCTTCCTAGACCTCTCCAACTTGTGCTCATCTCCGGGTGTCTATCAGCAGGTTCAGGTGTGCACCGAACTCCCCTGGTTGTAGGAATCCTTCCAGAGTACTCCTGCCTCGTTCCCACCCAGGCATTTCAGTTACCCTTGGCCTTTACCTCTTGCTGGAATGCCAGACCTCTGATCCAGTCTTTCCCTGTCTGGGTGAGCTCTGCTTTGAAGGACTACATTCTACTGCAGACAGAATTTGAACAGCGTCAGTCCTCCTTAGTCCCATCTTTTATCCTCACCCTGACCTTGGGTACAAGAGCTTTAACTCTTCCTGACAGCACTTTTACCTACTCACCCCTAGGACTTTTACTTCTTCAGAGTTTCCAGAATGAATCTGAACATTGATTTTGTTTGATTACTGTTGAGTCTCTTTTGAGGTTACTCCTGCAGTTGATGGTAGGAGGGACCGAAGGAGTGGGACCCTGAGGGGACTGAGTACTGGTACCGGGCAGTTCTTCAAATATTCTTGTGGCACTTGCATTAATGGAGAATGATGTTTTTCTTTCATGAGACCTTATTGAAGATATATAAATTACTTATTATGTTACTTATTTTGAACTAATTTAGTTATTAGGAACACATATTGGGAAAGTCATCTTGCTCTTCTTGTGTATTTTCCTATTCGATATATCTTTCTGCCACTTTTTCTTTATTGATAACCTAGAAAACAATCCTCAGGATAGGTTGGCTTTTTTTTTTGCTGTTCTTACCTGCCAATGTTTCCCAGGCAATGTACTTTTATGAATTATTTGATGTGGCAAATTGTTGAATATAATTCTTTAAAACAGGAGTCCAATGACCCCGAGCATCTGTAGGCTTTTGTCAGTACCTAAAGCAACATTTGTGCAATGTAATAGTTATTCAGTACAACAGATTCTTATTTAATGAAATGATTTTGCTAAAGATAATGATTAGTTTGTGATTAGTTTGGGGAGAATTGTTGATATAACCTTGGAGCGATTTTTTTTTAAAACTAAGAATTAGAATTTACAAATTTCTAAAAAAGTAATGGCAATGCCTCTGATAATGCTAATTTAAACTAAGACTATTTTCAACAACTTACATCAGGAATAGATAAGAGAAACTGAGAACTGAAGTATTTTCTGCCAGAACAAGAGGGAGGAAATAATCTCTGATAGTTACTTTTATAAATCAAATTTAAATGACTCTGGCTTTTTGCTGGATGAAAAGAATGTATCCAGAGAATGGTTTTCAGATAGGCAATTTGAAAATAATTGTGAAGATCAAATAAATGAACAGCTGTGTATACTTTCCACACCATAATTCTTTTCTGTTATGAAAAGAGTCTGTCAGGTGGATGCTGAGAACATACAGGTGAGTATAGTAAAAACATTGTCAACATCATAACACGTGTAGAAAAATTCTCCTTGATTAACCATATCACAAATAGACTTAGTGACACAAATAAGAGAGAAATTCTATTTCAAAGCAGTGACTTATGTCTTGTGGTCCTTACCTTATTTTCTTTTTTTTGGTAAGTTAGGACACTACCTCAAAAAGTTCCAATAGATTCATTTTTTGACATTGTCAGGATGTCATTGAAACTTCTTTGAATACACTTCAGAAGATGGATTATGTCCTCTCTATTCTCTGATTAAAGCTGAGCATTTTTTTTTTTTTAAACTGAGCCATTACCAGAGCATTTCTAGTTGGGAGTTTCTAGTCGTTTTGAGTCTGGTGAGCTTTCTTGCATGCCCGCACGATATACGTCAGGAGAAACTGTGCTTGCTATGGAAGCTCCTGTTTTCTCAGTTGTCCCATCATGGAATGTCTCAGTCACTTGAAATTTCTTTTTCATTCAGAATGATTTGCAAATAAAAAATGAAAATGAATTTAATAAATACTAGAGCATTGCCAAATATTAAACTAATTATTTGACCCATGGGATATCCAGACTTAGGTTTTTGATACTTAATGGTCACTTTAAGATGCATTGATGTTGAGTGTAAAGATTATAATAATTTATACGACTGTTTAATAATGAAAGTAAGTTGCATTGGTGAAATTGAAAAAAACTTCCAGAATTCAGGATACCTGATTCTAATTTGCCTTGAGAAACTTGCATATCTCTGGACACGTTACTTTAAATGTCTGGGATTTCCCAGGCTTTGGATAGACTGTGATATTGGCATATGAAAGGAAAACATGGCATACATTATAGGTTTTAAAACTTTTCAGGAAAGTAGTTTACTTTTCAAAATAGGGGCACCAAAATACTATTTAATCCACCTAATTATTTAAAAATATTTTACAGTCTATGTGGCAGGTATTGTGCAGAGCATTTGGAAGGCAAATGCTGAGCAAAAACTGTCTAGTGTTTGACTTCATGGGACCTCTTTAATCATTATCTTTAATTTAATGAAACTGTATTAAGGGAAGACATAAGAACTTCAAGTGTCTCGGAGAACTCTAGGGGAAGCTTTGTTTATCATCAACTTTGGGTAGTTTTGTTCACTGTGAATCTCTGGTGTAGAGCCGAAATAATGAAAATGACCCCTTAGCAGGGCATGGTGATCCCAGCTACTTTGGAGGCTGAGGCATGAGAACCCAGGAGGCGGAAGTTGCAATGAGCTGAGATCACGCCACCACACTCCAGAGCCTGCGTGACAGTAAGAGACTGTCTCCAAAACAAAACCAAAAAATACCTCAGGACCTTAAGACCTGATTGAAGATATATAAATCATTTATTACATTCTTTATTTTAAAATAATTTAATACTTGGGAATACATATTAAGAAACAGCGGGGGATTTCATGTCAAGGGTGAACTTAGCAACTCATTTATTTGGATTATATTCTTATTAATGAGAGTTGCTTAGTTACCCGATCAATGTGACATCGATTTTGGGTTTGCAGGTGTCACCCTGTCAGTGAAGATATGCCACTAGAGTCATATAAGGGCAAGGCTTCTCTAGGTTTCTTGACAGGGAATATTGCAAGTGGCTTTGAAGACCTCAGAAGCGTTAGAAAGCAGAATGGCAGGAAAAAAAAAAGCAACAGAATTGGAAGAGCGACAAATAAAGAGAGGAAAGCGACTGAGCTATGGAGTTGTTCAAGAAACAGACCAGTGAAGAGGAAAAAATGAATGGGGAAGTTTAGATTCAAGTGACAGAAAAGCATAAATTATTATTTTGGGGAAGGAAATTATCTTAGTACATGTTGAGGAAAGAATGAAAAGACATAAATACATATTTAGCTTCTGTTGATATTAAATAAAATGAGCTTTCTGACATGTATAAACCCTGAAAAAACATCCTGAGAAAGTATGAGTGTAACTAACACGTAGACAGTGAAAAATGTACATGTATTTGTAAGGGAGGCTATTTGACAAATTTAGGTAGTTTAATTAAAGCTTTTTAAATTTGGGGCTTAATTTGAGCTAACAAAGTCATAGAAACAGATTCATTATAATTATAAAATCATATAAAATACATTCTAATTGTTTAACGTTTTCACAGTTGTTGAAAATAGGTACTGTAATCTGAAATTGGACTTTAATGGCAATCCATTGACTTTCCTTACCTTATCCCTAATCATTTAGAAACACCATGGCAGAGTTGAAAGAACAAAGTTTTAGAGTCCGACAAATTTAGGTTTGAGTAATCCTCTGCTGAGCCCCTTACTAAGTGTGAGTCCCTGGGAGAGCTAACTCTTACCTTCTCTGAGCCTTAGTTTCCTCTTTTGTGAATTAGAAATAAGAACTACTTTGTGGATTTGTTATGGAACTGTTGATCAGGAGTTACTAGTTCTTTGTAAAACTTCCCAAACTCAGTAGATGATAGTGTCAGGGTGAGAGCCATTCATTTTAACTGAATTTGAATGCCTCAAAGTGATCTAAAGGTTTGCCTTTTTTTCCTCAATAATTCACTCGCTAATCACCTAATTGGAAGAGTTTATAGAATAGGTTAACAGATGTCAAAAATAAAAGGTGATAAGAAGCACTTTAGTTGGCATAGCCCAGACAATCCATTAAAAAAATTAGAACTGGAGTCCCTTTTTGGCTCCCTGGCCAAATTCAGGCATGTACAGAGACATAGACAAATTGCAGATTTAAGGATTTCCATCAGATTACTCAATGCTATGTGGCAATATGAAAACTGCTTTATAAATTCTATAAAAATACAAGAACATATTTATTTGGCAGAATGTACGTATTTCATGATAAGTTACTTTTAAATTAGAGAAACAGTAGCTAAAAGAGAAATAATTTATTTCATTTGCCTGAGAATTCTGAACATTCTTCATCTACTGCATTCAAACTAATCTATATGTGTGTTCAAAGGCCTTGAGAGTGAGATGCAACAGTTACAAAGCAAATGTGGTTTATATTTTATGGTGCTCTCTTTTTGTTTGGCTTGCTAGGCTTTCTTTTTCCTTTTTTTTTTTTCTGAGATAGGATCTTGCCGCGTTGTCCAAGCTGGGCAACAGCTTTCACTTTAAAGGTAAGTTTTGACCATAAGAAATGATATCAGTGATTATTAGGTTTGTAAGTAGAGGTCAGAAGTGATTATATGTTCCTTTTTAGTGTATAGTTTATTTACCTTTAAGGACTCTGAGATGCATGGGTGAAGTACTTGAGTGCTATTATATATTTTTCCCATCTATGTAATCATCAATCTTTGTGTTTACTTTTTTGTCTTGTTGCCTCTTTATACAGAGCTGTAAGTAAAATACAAGAGCTGAAAGTAAAATAAAACATAAATATTTTATTGAGTATGATAGGAAAATAAATCATTGTCATTTGACATATACGTTGTTGATCATGAGTTATTAGGAAGGTATAATTTTCTTTTTTGAGATTTCACACATATATAGTCACATAGACAGGGAGAATATTTGTAAAGGCTATCTATTGAGCAGGCTTTCTTCACAGGCCCTTTGTTTGATGGATGAGCCAGTGAGTTAGTTTAAAATGCAGTGCCACTGTCCTTGATATTGTATGTTTAATGTTTAGCACAGTATAGTTGTTCAATAAAATGCTCAGGAGGGCCGGATGCAGTGGCTCATGCCTGTAATCCCAGCCCTTTGGGAGGCCGAGGCAGGTGGATCGCCTGAGATCAAAAGTTCAAGACCATCCTGGCCAACATGGTGAAACCCTGTCTCTACTAAAAATACAAAAATTAGCTGGACTTGGTGGTGGGTACCTGTAATCCCAGCTACTTGGGAGGCTGAGGCAGGAGAATCGCTTGAACCAGGGAGGCGGAGGTTGCAGTGAGCCGAGATTGTGCGACTGCACTCCAGCCTGGGAGACAGAGCAAGACTCCATCTTAAAAAAAAATAATGCGTAGGAGAAATGGATAGATGTTTTGTGTTTGATATTTTTTTAGTGTGTAGCATATTTGGTTCCATCAACCAAAATATTTAGATTTTTCATCCAGCCTGTGATAGACATATTCAAGTGTGCAAACCTGTTTGAATTTTGCTTACACCTTAAAGCAAAACTTCAGAAGGAAGTCATTTTACAAAAAGAGCAGATAGAACAGTGTCTTCCTTCTTGGACTCTCCGTTATGTAATATTTTAGGAAGGTAGGTAAATGTAATGACTTTTCCAGTCTAGGTTGCTATTTTTTTTCTGCACAATTCTCTGTCAAACGAGAAGACTTGTTTGTCAACAAGTGGGTTACTCTTGCCAAAAATGCACTCCTAGGAGGTGGAAATGACATAATTGTGGCCCTTAAGCATCACTTCAGGCCAGGATCTGAAGATCTAGAATTATGTGTTGTTAGCTCAGAGTAATTCATAACATTGAGGGCTAGAGTCACTTAGGAAGTAGGGCAGTTGGAAATATCTCTGAAGGCGGGAAATTTGCTGAGGGTCTTGTAGGGAATTGAGAAAGAGTAGACATTCTTATAAACAGTGAGAAATCACTCCCAGAGCAGGCTTTGTTTGAGGCTTATCAAACAGTTCTTCATTTAATCTAGCAGCTCTCAAGCTTCATTGAACCCAAGATGTACCCGAGGAAAATTGTTAGAATGCAGGTTCCTGGGCCTCATCCTCAGAGGGTCTGGTTGGATAGTTACATGGAAGGGCCTATGTTACATTTTGAACAAAACTCCAGGTATTTGCTCAGCATGCTGAAGGTATGTCTACTGGTGACTGAATTCTATACCTTGAGGAATACTGAGCAGTGAGCTCAATGAGTTGATTTTTGGAAAGAATGATCCTGAAAGTGGCCTCCTTTGGGATTAGTACATCCAGTCAACTATTACCTTAATTGGGACAGGGAGAAAGGTGGTGAATTGGCGCTATTATCCACTCATCCTATGGCTGTATCTTTTGTGGTCAAAATAATCTCATCGGTTGTATGGTAGAAGGTACTTGAGGTTTTACCATTTGTCAAAGCTTTGTTATCTGTGGATTCTGACCACTTTTCCTGACAATGTTTTGTTAACTGGCCTATGTTGATGTTCAGTAGGTCACATATCATTGCTATGAGTGTCTTGTAGCCCCTTTCCCCAAAACAGAAACAAATACCTGAAAAGGTTGGGGATTGTAAAGAAAAAGAGGGTTGTTGTGAGGGTGAATTTGACATTACCATCAGCATTTGTGTTTTCTAATGCTGAGAATGAGGTTGACACACTTCTCAAATACTCCATCTACCAGTTCATTTTGGAGGAAATTTGTTTACACGCCACTGAAAATCTAAAAAGGTAACGGGAGAAAAAAACTGATCAGAAGGCTAGATTTTTTCTTTTCTAGCAAGAAAATAATAGGAGGTTCAGATATCAGATGTATAGGGCCACCTCTCAAACCTTACCAAAATATGACATAAACATGAATGCTTGCTAATCTCTCCATCCTTAGTCTTTCTGTCATTCAGTGGCGAAGTTGAGTGGAGGTCTAGTTGAACTCTCCAAGGAAATAAATGGTGATCCAACATTTGAAGAATTTGTTTTTGCAGATGACTCTAATAATCTATCATGAAAGGAAGTTATCTGTGTGGAGGTCCTGATTTTAAGTCCTTAATTTAAGTCCATAAAGTCCACTTGACTCCTTTTCCATTCACTGTATAGTATTTGTTATGTATGAGTCGACTGGCCGATGGCCAGTCTCAGAGCGTTCTAAAGCATGTTTCCATTCCTTGTTGCTTTATGTCTATGCTTCTTCATACATGAATCCTCCAACTTAATACTGGGAGGGGATGGTTTTTCTGACTGTTTTTATGTACACACGCACACACACATGTACACATATATCCTGATTTCTGTCACTGAATTTCTTCCCCTATAGAATCCCAAGTTATTACTTATATCTCCGTTATGGGACTTACTGTACTGTACCTTGATTTTGGTTTATTCTGCCTCTTTAAGATGGAAAACATATCTCATTTGTCTTTGCATGCCCATGCCTAGTAGAGTATCTGAATTATAAAGGCACACAATGAATGTTAAAAGAATGAATAAATGATTGAATAAGTTTTCTCATAGGTTGTGGTGTATCTGGTACTGCTCTTTTGGCTATAATGATTTTGTGATTTTTAATTGATTATTTTATCTGACTTCTGTTTGTAGCATTTTCTCAGACATAAATAGGAATATAGTTATAACATTATTTTTAGAATGCTTCAAGGTTTTCTAAACATTCTCCTACCTGATGTTTTACTTGAACTTCATAATAATCTGTAAATTTTATGCAGATTGCCTCTCACTTTGGGAAGTATCATTATCTTAAAATGCCTGTAGACACAACAGCTGTTTAGGGGCACTGATGTGCTGCCATTTACAAGGGTGTGTATATTATCTCCTAAAGAGATGTGTATCTGAAGATAGAGAGACAGTAAATCTATCATGCTATGTTGTTCATTTTATTTTAGTATTAGGAAATCCTGTATTACCAGATATTCTCTTAAATAAAATTTTACAAACCAGCATATTCGTGGATCTATTTTACAATAATTATTAGA
>CM052657.1:4385002-4442502 GCA_028533165.1 Leontopithecus rosalia | reverse complement strand
GAATTGAGAGGATCACTTGAGCCCAGGTGGTCAAGGCTGCAATGAGCCATGATCACACTACTGAAATGCAGCTTGGGTGACAGTGAGAGGTTGTATCCCCCCAACAAATGTAAAATCACATTTTAAAAATTACCAAATTATGTCCACAGCAGCTATTGTCTGCCCTTCTGTCTGTCTCTGCCCCTTATTATGCTGACTTTTCCAAGTTTGGGATGATGTGAAGGACATATGATCAAAGTACAGTCTGTATCTAAAAAGATCAGTTGAAGCTATGGTGATGATGATGATGATATTAATAATATTGATTTATTGAGTGCTCACCATTATCGGGCAGTGTGCTCAGTGTTCTATGGATTTTATTCCATTAAATACTCACAATGGTAATGCAGGGGTGATGCCTTACTGTGGTCATAGGACATTAACAGAGAACATCAAGAGCCTGTCTCTAACCGTGTCTTGTGGTATTCTCATTTATATACTCATGGTTCTATGATATTCTCCTTGAGTATACCACACAGGCATCATTTTGCCTCAGGACTTTTGTCCTGTGTCCCATGTCAGAAATGCCCCTTCTCTCAAGATTAGCTCTTTGTTAATTTTCAGCTTCCAGCTCATCAGGCAGTAGCCCTCCCACACCAGCCATTTCCTACCACATCACTGTTTGTTGTTTTCATCATAGCTTCACCATCAGAAATTGGCTTCCTATTTACTCGTTTACTTATTTGTTAGCTGTCTTCCCTCATTGTAATGTAAGTTACACAAGGGAGGAACCTTGTCAGGGTTGCTCGCTGTGGGCTTTGCAGCACCTAGAGTAGTCCTAGCTACGACTATAAATTTACATATAACTGTACAATAAAGTTATATAGAGGTAGCATCTCTATAACTTGATTGATGTATAGTGTCATTTCAGAGGAAGACTTAGAGCTTGGAAAAGAAAGAGGATAATTAAAAATAACTCATGGGGGAGGGGAGAAGGAGAACTAACTTTTGTTAAGCAACTGCTGTGGAGCCAGCATTTATCAGGTGCCTTTATAATATGTATCACTAAATTTTTAAAATAATCTCATAAGAAAATTTCGATTCGGAGAAGTTGAATAACCTGCCTATGTTGGCAGTTAATTACTGATGGAAATAAGGTTGGAATCTTGTTCTGATTAACTCCAAATCTCATATGTCTTTCAGTGTTGTATATATTTCAAGCTTCGGTGAATGGGGTAGACATTGTAATTCACTGCCTAGATGCCCCTTTTGTTACAAAGGACTTAATCCTCTAGATTTTGGGAGTACTGTTGAAAATCAACCCTCAATCGTTAGTCCTCTATGTATTGCCTCGCTGGAGGAGAGCTGCCTTGCTCAAAGTCATGCCCCATTCCTACGACTAATCAGCGTGGGTTAAGAAAGCTAGGCCACCTTGCTCTAATTTAGGCAACTCTGAGGTCAGAGCTCCATGTAGTCAGCTGAGACTTCCACTGAGACTTCATCATAGTCCACCTTCTCCCTGTGGCCGGTTCTGCTTTCTTCTTTACCCTCAGTTGTTGATCCCAAGAGCACTCCCTAAGTTTGCTGCGTGCTAATCTTCTCCTTAGAGTCTGCTTCCTGGGGAACCCAACTTGTGATGGTGAGTTTGAGAACTGTCATGGCATTAACAAAGGTGCAAGATTCAGCAATGGGAAGGTGGCATATGGGAGAAATATAATGATAGATTTGGATTTGGATATTTTGAATTTAGGTAAAAATGATTAGCTCTGCACTGTGAGATCTTTAAGGGTTTGTATTACTGAATCACCAAGCTCAGTTCAATGCCTGCCAATTGATTCAATATATAGAGGGTTGAAAATACGGGATGGCAATCTGGCTAAGAGCTTGTGGTTGAAGATAGTTACATTAGAGGTGATAGCTAGTATCTTGAAAATTGACAAACTCTCTGAATGAGAGAGAAAAAAATCGGAACAATAGAGAATTAGGGAGAAATATATAGAAAGAATCAAAAGAATAGAGGTGTCAGGATTTTTTTGTGTGTTTACAAGATGGGAGGTGACTGGGGAGCAGCTGGGAGCAAGGACTCAGTGGTTGATATTCGCAAAATAATGAAATTTAAGGATGGTCTTTTCAAATCCAGTATGAGTAAGAATGCTAGTAGCCATAGAAAAGTGATACCAATCTTGCAAGTGAGATAAAGACCTAACTAACTAAGTTTAAAGAGGGAACATGTGGTGAGTAAACAAAGAATGTTTTGGGAATACATCTCTGATTCAAGATGTTCAATAAAAATAGAGAGATAGCAGCACCTGTGAGGCCCAATCTAAGTTTATTAGAGTTGGAAATTCATGTGTGAAGGTAAAAGATAAGTAAAAAAACTGGCGGTGGATGAGATAGCTAAGACTTGATCAAGGATAGGGTCTCCCTAGAGGCATTCCCTAACCCATTTCCGAATGAGGACAATTCTGTATGCCCAAGGGGAGTGCAGGAATATGGCATAGTATGAGTACAGTGCAAAGGCTACTGTCATATTTTGGTTTTATTCATACCTAATTTATTACTACATTCTTGTCTAGATTTTACCATTATAACTTAGTCATTGGCCAGTAATTATGTGTATCTAGCAAGTATAACATTTAAATTGCCATGTGATTTGCACTTCTCTCCCTATATATTAATGATGGTAGCTGCACTGACTGTGGGATGTCAAATCAGGGTGAAATGTCATTAATTCATTCTTTAGTAATTTTACATTCAAGTCATGGGGAGTACATTTTTTCATTTCTGTAATCCATTGCTTAAATAACTTTGGGGTTGTCTTATCAATAGCTTTAGACTTCAGATTTTCTTCTGTCCTCCTAAAAATAAGCATTTATAAGTTGAACACTATGTGGCGAGACTGTTTTTTGATTTGTGTTCGTATTAGCTGATTTTATTATAAAAGTGTTTTATATGCATATGTGAGGTTATAAAAGTATATATTTATGTGAGTTGTATATGTACACACACACACACACACACACACTCTCTCTCTCTCTCTCTCTCTCTCTCTCTCTCTATTTTCTCCATGTCTGATATGACTTTGTTCAGAGTTAGAGCTCTTTTTGACACTTTTTTGATACTGGTGGAAAGGTCACTAATGGAAGGAACTCTCGCGGTATTAGGAGCCAAGCGAACAGAACTCTATTTTGCTGGCATATTAAATACATTTTTTAGCTTTGAAAGGTGGTGTGCAAGGTAAAGTAAGGCCAAATAGGACATACATCATCAAATGTAGCTTCTTGGCTTTCTTTCCTTTTCTGGGTGAATTTTGATCAATTTCATCAAGCAAGGAATTTTATCTGTTTTGTATATTGCCAAATTTTGTGAATACCATATGTCTGGCACATTGTGGTTGAGCAATTTTTTTTTTTTTCTGAAATGGAGTCTTGCTCTGTCACCGCTGGAGTGCAGTGGCGTGATCTTGGCTTACTGCAGCCTCTGTCTCCTAGGTTCAATTGATTCTCCTTCCTCAGCCTCCCTAGTAGCTGGGATTATAGGCACCTGCCACCATGTTGAGCTAGCTTTTTTATTCTTAGTAGAGACAGAGTTTCGCCATGCTGACCAGGCTGGTCTCGAAGTCCTGACGTCAGGTAATCCACCTGCCTCAACTGTACAAAGTGCTGGGATTACAGGCATGAGCCCGCTACATCTGGCCAATAAATATTTTTTAAATGAATAAATTTAGAGTGAATGTAAAGATACTTATTTTAAGTGTACTGCACAAATGCTGGAAGAACCAGAAAAGATAAGGAATACAAATGTACTGTAGAAAAATAAAATCAACAATAGCAAAAACAAAGTAGAAAAACAGAGAATATGAAAATGTAAATAATTATTATGTCCTGTTATTTTAATTTTTATTATTTCATACATTTATTGTGTATTCATGAACCAGAACCTCAAATCTATGGAACAAAAATGGTTCCAGTCATTAGCAGAATTGAAAAAAAAAAATTTCCTTGAATGTTTGATCTGGTATACCAGTCAACTTACATTATATACTAGGAGGAAAAATAAGTTCTGTGTTCATGATCTAACTATATTTTTAAGAAATCAATAGTATTTTATTAAACAGATATTTGTTGTTTCTATGCCAGGGATTTGAGATGTCTCAGTTATTTGGAGAAAATACTTATATGTCCCTACCTGCTGCTCTGCCACCAATTTCTTGCAATTTTGTTTCAAACATTTCAGAAAT
Source organism: Leontopithecus rosalia (assembly GCA_028533165.1). NCBI lineage: Eukaryota > Metazoa > Chordata > Mammalia > Primates > Cebidae > Leontopithecus > Leontopithecus rosalia. The sequence goes on along the minus strand of CM052657.1, from coordinate 4,438,283 downwards.
GAAGTTTCAGAAAGATTTTATCTTTCTTCCAACTTCTTTCTTGTATTAAGTCTTCCCAAGAGAAAGCAAAAACTTGTGGAAGAAAACTTCACATTACCCCCTTCAGCAAATTTAAGAAAAACCTGACATTGTGTTAGTAAGAGGCTTATCATCTTAATTCAGTAGGTTTATGTAGATCTTAACAAAAGAAAAGAAATATCTTCTTTAAATGACTGTTGACCAAATTCTCTCAGTGCATGCTCACTTTGAGTCTGTTTGCCTTCTTCCAATTTTATATTTCCCTTTGTTTAATTGGTTTAATTTGTTTATGAATCATGTCTGATTTTAAATGTTGTCTTACCAATTATTTGCTTTTTGGTTTAGGGAGTTTATATCCTGAAAAGGAAAGGATGCAGAGATCCTTACAAATTGTGTTATCATAATATTTACACATATAACTGTGTGTTTTAATAAAATATTTGAAATATCTATATTTATTTATATCTGTATATTTATCTACCTGTCTGCTATTGATTATATAGGATAGAAGGGAGGAAGAGAGATGACCCTGTCATTGGATTCTGAATTTAAAAGTACCGTGTAATAGAAATCTGGAGTAGGCATAATTACCATTATTGTATCTTTTTAAAATTTGCTGCAACTAATGAAAATGTCTTTTACTTCCCTAGCAAAAGAATCTGCCTCCAAAGGCATTATTGTAGGGAGTGATAATGATGAGATGATTGTGTTGTAATAGAACAGAGACGGAGGGAAAGAGTAAATCTTAGCTACAGTCTATTGTAATTCCATTTGTAGCTTCAGACAGATATGAGGGAGTTTCTAGTCTGGAAGCTGGAGAAGAAAGGTTTATTGTTTTCACCTGATATAAAGATAAGTAACTGCTTTGTGGACCTGACGGTGTTTGCAAGCTATAAAGTCTTTCTCTCGTTTTCTCCGTGTTAACTTATTGCCATTATAAACGCACTTCAAAGACAACCAGTCTTCCTCTTTGTTCTGAATTAGATTCTTTCTCCAAAAGTGTACTTGCAACGTGTAAACCTAACTTTCCTGCTGAAGGAGAATGGGGTGGGATTCCTCTGCAGCTTATTGCAAGCGTCTAATGATATGAATTGTGGTGGATGAGGCTGCTGCCTGCAGATTCTCTAAGAACTTAGGCACTTTATCTCCTTATTCAGCTGCATTCTTGGGTTGGGGGTGAGGGAAAAATGGAAGGAATAGCATATTAAATTAAGTTGTAAATGTAATTTTCTATCATCGATCTAGCTTTCTTGGCTATTCAGAAAAAGCCAGGGTCTCAAACACCTAGGTAACACAAATATAAAATTGTTTTGATTATACCAATGGAATATATCACCTTAATCAACGGTGCAAATGAAAACTATGATGGTAGAAATGAATGATTCTACTGGACATGTAACTGGAAAAAGTATTTTACTACAAATTACCCTAAGAAACACACTTTTTCGCCGGGCGCGGTGGCTCAAGCCTGTAATCCCAGCACTTTGGGAGGCCGAGGCGGGTGGATCACGAGGTCAAGAGATCGAGACCATCCTGGTCAACATAGTGAAACCCCGTCTCTACTAAAGATACAAAAAATTAGCTGGGCCCGGTGGCAGGTGCCTATAATCCCAGCTACTCGGGAGGCTGAGGCAGGAGAATTGCCTGAACCCAGGAGGCGGAGGTTGCGGTGAGCCGAGATCGGGCCATTGCACTCCAGCCTGAGTAACAAGAGCGAAACTCTGTCTAAAAAAAAAAAAAAAAAAAAAAGAAACACACTTTTTCAAAGAGTATATACTTGTATTTGAAAGTATATACAAATACAAGTCAACAAAATATTACCAATTGTATAACTATAAAATGTGAATCCGTTAATAAAGATCTACAAATAAGATCAGAACAACACATTTTTTTTTTTTGGCCATTGGATAAGGTATTCAGCTACTATATGTGATTATAAATCCGCAAATCTTATAAACCACGTAAAGATGTTACATGACATCAAGATAACATCTTAAAAACCTAAAATAACAAAGTTTGTTATGGTTTTGCTCTTCCAGAGTGACTAATAGAAATGAATCATGGGCATATTAAAGTCAAGTCTATCGGTTTCTGCCTTGGTATTTTATACTAGTTCCACCTCTGAAATATTATGGATTAAGGTTAAGAAAATGTTAAGTAGGGACATTTACTTTTAGTAATCCTTATTCTCTCTCTCTCTCTCTCTCTCTCTCTCTCTCTCTCTCTCTCTCTCTCTCTCTCTCTCTATCTATCTCTCTCTCTATTCTTGTATCAAAACCTCATGCTACAAAAATCTGCTGGGAAACTCTCCGACCAGATAAACTGTACTGTGTACATTTTAAGTACCTTATGTCAAATTATTAATTCCAAAGAACCTCCCTTGATTTTAAGGACCTGCGTAGGAGTGGAAAGTAAGTTTTTTGGAGGAACGCTGGGGCTGTGGGTGGGATGGAGATTGCTCTCCTGATGCTAAAATCAAATCCAATGTCTGACCCCACATGACTCTGCCATGTAGTGATTAGTATATAGCAGTGATGCTTCTGGGATCTCTGAGTCAGCCATCTGGAGATCTCCTTTGCAACAGTAAATTATTTAGTGTTCTTGGTCTGTAACGATAACATGGTTACATTGGGAAGTAAAAACAAAATAATACATAGCATTTTTGATGATATGGCATTATACTTTTAAATTTTGGATGATAAACTTTTTATTTTAAAGAACTGTTGCTGCCACTTTAGGGTTCATTCTAAATAAGGCTTAGGACCAAATGTGGCTAATGTTGTCCTTATGTTTTATAATGCTTAGCGATTTCAGAGATTTTGCTATTTATATGAATTATCTCTGAATTAATATGTTTTGTGCTAATGATCCAAGACCTGTACTGGGTTTGTCTTGGAAACTCCAGTAGAGAGTCCTTATGCATGCAAGGAAGTTAAAATGGTTTTAGAAGCTGGAAAATAGTAAGTAAAATCCAATCCATGCCTTGTTTTCAAGCATCATAACATCAACATTCCCTATTATTTGGTGTGAATATGTGCACATGGTTACTTACATAACTTGTGCAGGACTACGTTTGACAGGTATTTGTAAAGCCTAATGGTAGAACAAGATATATAAACTGATGTAATATCTCGGAAGAATTTGAAAAAACATGATGCCATGTCAGAAACATTTCCTCTCCTCTGTAAGCAGCTGTTCCCAGTACCCCTTTCTTACTCACATCCCTTCACTCTCTCCTTTTCCGAGTTACTGATTTTCCATTAGGTAATGAGACAGACGGATGGCCAGCAACACTACAGTTTACAGTTTGATTCTCAAGTGAGCAAGTTTGGATGTCTTTTGCGGGAGGTCTTTGAAAATGTCCCCCACAGCAATTCACATCGTGATGGCCATTTTGCGACGAACAGCTTGATTAGTTTTTAGAGTAAGCATATTTGAAGAGGATTTTGAAAAGCCAGCGCTTTCCCCAACTATACTGTTTTTTCAACACCTAAAAACACAAGGCGTTAGTGACATCACTGTTTTCCTTTTCTTTTCGGTTTTCCCCACCTCGCGACTGTGAGAGGTTCATTTGCTGGTCCTTACTTTCCATACAGAAAGGCCAGTAGCAATAAGTAACATCTGTTTAGTGTTTCCAAAGCATGTTTTTCACATACATACATTTCACATACATTTATTTCACATACATTATCCCATTTTGAGTCACCCACTTTGATTCACCCACTTTAATTCACAGGAAGTATATGAGGTAGGCAGGACAAGGATTCTTGTTAGGGCCCAACGTAAGGGTGGAAACCAAGGTCGAAAGCTGGTAACCACCAGCATTTTAGTTCCAGGTTCTCCTATTTTAAACCTAATCTTTCTGTTGCGCCGAAGCAAGTGAAAATTCAACACCAAGACACAAGTATGCCAATTGCAGGGTCTTTATTGCTGGCGGCCACGGAGGACTCATGTCTCTCCAAGCCGTGGCCCCGAGCTCAGGGGGAGCAAGACATTCAAGCTGCAAAACCACATCCTTGCTCGGGGGCCCAGGGGTGTGCAAGGCAAGCTGTCTGTACAGAAGCTAAAGTTAGCGGTTTATTGCAAGGGGAGGGGGGTAGCAGTGGAATTTTTACCCTTAACACCTCTGAGAACTGCAGTACAATAACAGTTCCGAGAATTCCACCTCTGCCCAGGGCCCTAGTGGCTTCTCTATAAGATGGCAGTGCTTAGGCTTCGGGTTTTGTCCCTATCTCATTTCTACCACGCTATTATTTCTCAGGATAGCCACAAATAGTTCTACCCTTAATATACAGTATCGTTCAGGGTGAGCTCCCCATGTTGCCTCCCCTATGGCTCTACTTTGTTGACTTGCTAAGGTGTGGCTAGAAGCCTTGTCTTGGGCCTTACTCCTTATCAGCTGTTTAGTTCCAGACGATGCGATGAGTTTACCCGATGTAGGCCTGTGTTAGAAACGACGAAGGGCTCTTTCTTCCTCAGGACTCTGCCTCTAGGCTGACCTAGTTTGCCTGTCCATTGTCATGTGTGTATGCTCCAGCCTTCTGTGGATGAGGCAGCTATGAGCAAAGTGACAAGAGCCACCGATACTGCCAACAGCTTACTTTACGCTGCCAAGTGCTGGAAGGAGAATGACATTGCTTGATGTTTGATTTCTGAATATGAAGGAAGTCTTGATTATCAGATAAATAGTTACATGCATAAAGGTATATATTTCTATATGCTGTATCTAAACTATGCATATCAATATCTCCATGTGTCTTGGCATAGTTAATTTATTAGAAGGAATGAGGAAGCAATATAATAGTTATATAATAGAGTGATAACTAGGTTAAAAATGTGTTCAGATAGTTTAGGGTTAAACTAAAAAAGACTTTTTATGTTATGCGGTATTAATCTTCTGCCTGCATGTTTTTTTTTTCCCAGAAAAACTGTGATTATTCTGTATCTCTAACTTAGGAATCTAGTGCATCACAGACACTGATGATGTGGCAGTCATTATCTGCCAGACATCTGCCTCGTAAGCACGTTTTATATCCGTTTGGATCATCAGATTATAGTCAACGCTAAATCCAATTCCATTCAGACCCTTACTGAGATTTTCCTCTCAATAGAGGTGGAAGCAATAGAGCCAGGCAGGACCCACCCTGAGGAGTATTTTGAAGATATTCTGCATGTCTCAGCATCTGAGACTTTTAAAGTCCAAGGATGTGTTCTTGTCAGTGTCCTGAACTAAGCAGACTCTTAGCCACTGACTGGCTAAAGAAAATGCTCGGCCGGGCGCGGTGGCTCAAGCCTGTAATCCCAGCACTTTGGGAGGCCGAGGCGGGTGGATCGCGAGGTCAAGAGATCGAGACCATCCTGGTCGAAATGGTGAAACCCCGTCTCTACTAAAGATACAAAAAATTAGCTGGGCACGGTGGCGCGTGCCTGTAATCCCAGCTACTCGGGAGGCTGAGGCAGGAGAATTGCCTGAACCCAGGAGGCGGAGGTTGCGGTGAGCCGAGGTCGCGCCATTGCGCTCCAGCCTGGGTAACAAGAGTGAAACTCCGTCTCAAAAAAAAAAAAAAAAAAGAAAATGCTCATGGCACGTGAATGATGATTTACTTATTTACAATGAGCAGTAACTATGAAATGTGTCTTATTACTCAAAATCTTAATGATCAACACATTTCTTACCTGATGAGGCTATGAGAGGAACCAAATCATAATTAGAAGTTTGCTTTAGTCCATTTAGAGTAAAGCAAAATTAATTTCATGACAAGTTCTTTAATCCAGTTTAAGGAGCCTTCCGTCTGTAGGGAAGGCCTTGCCAGTGAGAAATGACATTCAGGGCCATTCATAAGACTCATTTTTAGTTAAGACTGTTGAAGAATTTTTCTTACTTTAGGAATAATCTTTCTCCATGTGACAGAGGGCCCATATGCTCCTGAACAGTATTGGATATAATGTTTCATGAACAATTTCCCTACCCTTCTCTTTCCTATGGGTTGCTGTCTCTATTTTCACCACTTCACCCCCCCACCATCACCTTTAGATACATTTGTTTATATTGTTCAGTGGCCTCCTTTGCCTGGAGCGAAACCCAGGTGACTGGAGCTAATTCTCTGCCACTGGTTTACAAATTACTGTTCAAGTTAGTGCATTTAGGGTTGACAACATATCTCTTTGTTTTATATGTTAATTTTACTGTCAGATGGAAATATTATTTTCCTTATTCTCAAACTCTTGTTGGGAAATACCTCACTGAAACTCCCAAGTACTGGACACAATAGAGAATTCTTTGGAACTACTCAAACTGAAGCCACAAAGATGCCTAAAAGACTGGAAATGATTTCCTCACATGAGATCCATTGCTCTCTGGTAGGTTATCTGTGAGCTGAAAAGTCGCTAATTAACTTTGCAGCATTTACTAACTGGCATCTTTGGGCTGTAAGGCATGCCTGGCAGCAGTCCTAGATGTTACCCATGGTCAGTTTCATTAAATTTAGCAATTTTTTGACTGCTTCATGATCAAGAGATTTATACATTGAGTTGAATCATTACAGGACACATATTTGTATGATACTTTATAGTGTTATTTCATTTTGATCTTTCAACAGCCCTGAGAAATGATGTGGAATTTCTCAGGGATTTTTCCTAATGTGGAAAAATCCAGGAATCTTCCTATTTTATAAAAATTAAGTTGGTATTCAGAAAAATAAATCCTGTATTCCAAATCACACAGGCTAGCCTGGAGGTAATCCCTTTCAACTGTAACCTTCTCTGCCGTCAGTGAAGACGGAACGATGTATTTCAGCGTAGAAGGGCAGGTGAAGGGATTGGAGGTTTTGGAGGTAGGCAGACCTAGATCGTATTCTGACTCAGACGCTTACTACCTAAGTGACTTTGGGCAAGTTGTTTTAACTTCTCTGGGTTTCAGTTTTTCACATTTCATCAAACTGGGGTAATACTTCGAACTCTGCTGCAGGATTATTTTGAAGATCAAATGACTGGATGCATGTGACATGTAGGGCCCAGTGCTGCACTCAGCATGTTGCCGGTTGCTATGACAGTGTTTAACCCAGAAAGCTTCCCCCTTTTACACTTTGAAGACTGAATCAGCCCTGTGCCATCTGGGAAGTTTTGTTTGGGTTAGGGCTTTAAGACGGAGGTGATGTCTACCAAACGCTTTTGCTATACTGCGATCCATTTTCCCGCGAAAATGTCTAGAGGCAGTGCCCTCTGGTCTTACCAGTATTTTCATTCAGACTGAGCCAAACTGGCCAGGATGGTGACCAGTGAAGCATATATTAATATCTCCTACAATTTCACTATTAAGAATTTAATGAGCATACTGAAATGATTTAAGTAATAGTGACACTGTTTACAGTTTTGGGAAAACAACAGTCTCATTTTCATTCCATCAAAGACAAAAGGAAATAAGGAATGTCGTTTAGATACATGGAGGTATTTCCTGATGGTCATCAAAGTGAACTAAATTACCCATGGAGGAAGCAGCTTGTGATAGAGCACAGGACACCCACATCCTGGTCTTGATGGTGTTCCTTTCCAGTTCTATAGCTAAGGCAAAACACTTTAACCTCTCTGATGCTCAGTTTTTTCATCTGTAAAATGTGGATAATTAAATCCGAGACTTGTGATATTGTGAGTACCTAATAGGATGGAAAAAAAAGTGATTTGTAAAAACCGTAATGTGTTATGCAAACCGAAGGTGGTGGTGTTACTCTCTGGAGTTCTTTGAAAACATCAGACAGTCTTGGATGACTTAAGTGTGTTCTTGCCTGAAGGCAGACGAAGGACTAAATGAATAACTCATACTTTAGGGAATGTATGTTTTCAGCTTAAATTAGTATTGATGGCATTAGGTTTTATATCAAATTAAAAAATCAATGGCTAGTTTTGAAAGGCATTAAAGTGAAGTAACAAAGGGGAAAATACTTGGAAAGCAAACATACATTTTGTATAGAAAAACTTGATTACCATATTGATTATATGTTAAGTATAATCAGTTACAACCAATAATTATAATGATGAAAACCACTGTGCTTTGCTATTAGAGTACACTTCTAATAAGGCAAAGGTTATTAGTTTGGATCTCCAGCTGAGCCAATTAGCATAATGTCAGCCTTCACCCCAAGCTCTAATGAGGTCATGCAGATATATACCTGTGTTCACAAGGAGAAAAAAAATGAAGACTGAAAAAAATTATGCAGATATTAAATCAGTATGGACAGAAAAACCATACTGTTCATATCTAGCTTTTTATTTTTTCTTTTAGCATACCTAGAATTTTTGCATTTTGTAACTAGTTGTCTGAACTACTAGTTTTGTTACGCAAATTAGTGGTATAGGTCACTTGAAATGGCATTCCTACCTTGCTAAGAAGCTGCTAACCTTCTAAAAAGTGTGGTTATGATTACTCAGAAAGGGTTGTTTAATTGCCAGTATGTTCCAACTCTGTATTTATGAGTGCTTAAACTTTGCAGTGCTGTACTTGAAAATGACCCTGAGAACTACGTACTTCTTACATGTGTTTTTCAGATTGGAAAATGGAGGCATTTTCCCCTAAGGTTTCTTTGAGGTGAAGACATTTTGGCTAATTCTATTTAAAAAAAGAAAAAAAAGGTCAGTAGCACAGCTGGATTTGTAATATAGAGGTCCTGACTCAAAATTCTATATTTAATTTGCAGTCTTTTTTTTTTTTTTGGTTTATATGTAGTAAGTTTAATCAGAGGCTGGGAAAGTACACATTTTGTCTGGATATTTAGCAAGATTGATTGCCTCTCCTTCAGAAGCAAACTGGTTGTTTGAAATGCTGTTATTTGGATTAGTTTTAGTAATAAAGTCAGTATATAATTTGATCCATTGGTGTCTACAGGCCTACCTACAAAAAAGGATGTCTAGGATTGTAATTCTGATTAAGTTATGGAATTTGGCGTAGGGTATCCTAAGAAACATGTTTTCATATGGTGGATCAGGTGGTGATCTCCACTTTCTGACCTGGAGGATGCTGAGAAGGGTTCCTCGTTCCCACAATTTACCTTCCCTGACAACCCTATTTACCAAAATTAAACTCTTAAAGATTCAGGCCGTCTTCTATACTGTAGAGCAGCTCATTCACACAATCATCTACCCTAGCAAGGATTCAGGCTTGAGGTTTTCAGAGAATGGAGTTAGGATTCCTCTTGAGCATCGTCTTAGAACAAGGTAGTAAGGGGATTTGAAATTTTGATGAGAGAAAGAAAGGGGATATTCGAAGAATGGCTTTTGGTTACTTGCTGTAAGAGTTTACATTCGGGTGGTGAGGATCTGGCCTGGCAGAAAGGAACACAAAGATTCTGGGTGCCCAGAGGGTGGGGAGGAGGTGACCTAGAGTGACAGAAAGCTAAGAAAGGGGATGTGGAATCATTTAAGATAAAATTTAATTTTTAATAATATTTAATTCCTGATTTTGCTTAGGGGCTTTCTTGTTGATACAACTTTAAAGAATGTTCTGTGTTCCCAAGAAAAAATCAATTACTTTGAATGCATATGATTTCCTAATTTTATGTAACATTAAAAAACTACTTTCTTAAGACAGTATTCTAAGAGAAGGCATGTTTTTTCTGTACAAGAGAATTTCTTTACTTTTTAGTCATGTGATGGTGAACAGATTACCTAATCTCTCTAAAGTTGGTTCTTTTTCAGTGATAACACCAGTTTGATTATTTTGCTTGATTGGTGCAAGGATCAATTAGGATAATATATATTAAAATATGAACTGTAAAGTGCTCAACCAAATAAAGAGTATTAAATATTGTGTGCAGTAAAGGTTGAAGGTTACATGCTTAGATTCAGGAGCCATATTCCTGGGTTTCAATCCTGGCTTTGTTCCTTTTTATCTATGTGAAACACGGCAACTTAAAGTTTGTTTCTCAGTACTGTCATCCACAAAATGCAAAAAATAATAACACTTACCTTACCTCTTGTGGTGTTAAAATCAAAGAATTCCATAGACATAGTGGGCTTAAAGCAGTGGCTGGTGTAAAACACCATAATCATAGTAGCTGCTGTATTTTTATGTGCATGTTAGCCCAAAACTAAATGTTGACTTACTTGCATGGAGCGGGTTACTGTGACATTTATAAAAATATGTTGTATTTATGCTTCAAGCAGTATAGCTCTTTGTTTATCTAACAAAGTTGTATGGGATTATAAGCCATTAGTGACAGTTAATGAAAGGGACTGTGTTTGAATTAAGCAGTTATGAATAGCCATCTCAGAAGCTTACTTCTCTTGATATTTGAATTGAGACTATTTTCATTAATGCCGACTAATAAAGATAAGGTTCACAGTGTTTTTGTCTTATCATGCTTATACCTTAAGTGAAAGGTTTCAACCCTAACTACACATTGGAAGCAACTGGGTTCCCCTAGACCGGTTCAATTGGAAAATTCTTTTTTTTGAGACGGAGTTTCACTCTTGCTACCCAGGCTGGAGTGCAATGGCGCGATCTCGGCTCACCGCAACCTCCATCTCCTGGGTTCAGGCAATTCTCCTTCCTCAGCCTCCCGAGTAGCTGGGATTAGAGGCACGTGCCACCATGCTGAGCTAATTTCTTGTATTTTTAGTAGAGACGGGGTTTCACCATGTTGACCAGGATGGTCTCGATCTCTTGACCTCATGATCTGCTCACCTCGGCCTCCCAAAGTGCTGGGATTACAGGCGTGAGCCACTGCGCCCGGCCGGTATTTTTTTATAAAGATTCCCAAATGATTTTAATGTGAGGCAGAATATAAAACCATTGGCTTAGAGCAGTATCGGTTAAATATATACCTATATCATTTAGTTTCTGACCTTGATAGACATTTTTGTCATATTTGAATAAACAAAATAATTGGCAGGCATGGTGGCTCACGCCTGAAATCCCAGCATTTTGGGAGGCTGTGGTGGGTGAATCACTTGACTTCAAGCCCTGGACAACATGGTGAAACCCCCATCTCTACTAAAAATACAAAAAAAAAATTAGCCGGCATACTGGTGTGCACCTGTAATTCCAGCTCCTCGGGAGGCTGAGGCATAAGAACTGCTTGATCCTGGGAGGCGGAGGTTGCAGTAAGTTGAGATTGTGCCACAGCACCATAGCTTGGGCGACAGAGCAACAGTTCATCTCAAAAAAACAAAACCAACAAAAAAAAACGCAAAAGCAAAACCCAAAATAATAGGTTCTTTATGGAGGTTTCTTTAAAGGCAGACCTGTTGTTTCCCTTTAGTTTGTATCTTGTGAGTATATATCACTAAGTAGAAATGTGAAGTTTGATTATGTTTAAATTGTGTGTGTGTGTGTGTGTGTGTGTGTGTGTGTGACTTGCAGAATGTGAAAGGTGGGGAGGAGCCTCAAAGGCATCTAGTGCAGGAGGATACACTTGGTTGCAGTGACTTATTTACTTACTAGGTGTGTGATCTTGTGGCACTCAACATCCCTGAGCCGCAGCTTCTTCATCTCTGTAAAATTGAGATGAACATGTATTTTGTGCAATGACAACTGTGTTTCACACTGAGTGCACACGTGTGTGTGCGTGCGGACACACACACACACACACACACCCCTTTACTCTGTGCCTCCTTCCTGATTCCCGCACCATATGGCGTGGATATCCAGAGGAGGGACTGTGTGGGAGGCTCAGCGGGACTGTCTGAGCCTGCAGGGCCAGCTGCTGGGGACGGCTTCCTCCCACTCTTCAGGGATCATTTCTCTGGCTCTTTGGGACTATTTTGTGGTTGGCTGTTCAGATCTCATGACCTTTCATGAGCATAACATTTGGTCGGGGGGGATCAGTCACTGTTGGTCAAGTATACTGAAGCTGTTATTGAGACTAGAGATGAAGATGGCTTTTTGCTGCCATACGATCGAGACTTTTGGGTACCTTCTCTTTGAACCCCAGAAAACATGTGTGCAGGACACCGATGGCTGCTTCCCCGTTCCAGCTGGCTTCGTGTCCATTGCTGCTTTGTGTTAAGTTGGGACACTAGGAGGCCACTATCTATATCTTAGTTTGAAAAAGGAGAGAAAAATTAGAGACTTCTTGACTTTCTTTTTATGATAGTAGGAACAGTGGATTTTCTCCTTTTCCACCCTTGTCTTTTTGATCCTCCAGCATAGGACTATAAAATTATTAGGCCACTCAGCTCTCCTGTTGCACATGCTTTGTGTACAAGAAAGGAAGTTCATGGGTTGTTTCTTAGTAGTTGTAAATACTTGGGGGTTTCACCTTAGCTATGGTGTTTCAACGTCCTTCCCACTAACTGGCGGGCCTGTCTTTAGTACTATTCTCAGCCTTAATTTTGAGAATTCTGCTTGTATCACTGTCTCTCTCAACTGATCTCAGTGTTTCATTGGAAATATTTGTAAATCGGCTGCCATTTTTCTGAATTTTTCTCTGTTCACTGGAACTAGTGTCAACATCTCCTATTGGTAGCTTTATTGTTTCTTTTTTTTAGGTGACAAAGATCTTGAAACATTATACCTGTGGGATGAGTCTTCTGATTGAAATCTGTGCTTATCCACTAGATTATGAGACTCTTGTGGGTAGAAACCATATTTTTCAGCTTAGCATAGCCATACCTCTCATTTATTACACCTGCTATGTGTCAGAGATGTTGCTCTAATTATTTCAGTGTATTCCCATAAAAATAAGGTACACATATGTAACAAACCTGCATCTTCTGCACGTGTAACCCAGAACTTAAAGTATAATAAAAAATTAAAAAAAGTTTAAAGGTAATTAAATTAAAAAAATAAGGTACACATAAGGAATCTTATTTCAGAAGAGCTTAAGTAAATTACCCAAGGTCATCTAGCTAGTGACTCTCAGAACTTGCTTTTGAATTCGGTTTGACTTTAGAGCCTCCTTTCTAAATCATCTTTCCAAATTCCTTCTTGCAGAAAAGGACAGATGCACAAAAGAGGAGTGGGATCTTGGCCTGTATAATGTTGGATGGTTCTCTTAAGTAGGAGACAGTTACAGCGCTGCATTCTGAAAGAAGAGGATAGAAAGTTTGCCTGTCTTCAAAGCCCTTGTTGTTCCTACTGATGGACAGTGACTTGCATCACTGGCCATTGACTGCCAAGGAGGATGTTAAAGATTAGAAGAGTGTTAGGTAGGGTGAATGTCACATCTGTCTTGGGGATTCATATAAAGAGGTGGACATGGAGGGGGTCCAGGTGAGATTTGACATGGACCTCTGGGGTCTATTTTTTTTTTTAGAGCATCACTGGCGTACATGGGCACTTAATAAAATTTGATTGAGAGCTGGACCCTACCACCCTTTAGGCGGAAGTCATCTGACGGAAGGCTTTGGCCCATTTGTGGGTCTTTACTTCATGCTTTTTACTTAGGTTAGAGAGGCTGAGATTATGTGAATTTGTCTCTCACTGCTGAGGCCATCAGACAAACTCTGAAAACTGGAATGATTTATGGTGGTAAGATATTCGGAGGGGCCAGGACTGTGTTGAAGTCAGCATTGGCTTGCTAAAGATGAGGAGATGCTGTGCAGTCAGCCTCTATGCCTGTGGTTTAGACAATTAGAATGTGCCTACCCACTTTGGCAAGAAATAGGAAGTGCATAAATGCTTTATCAACCTGAAGCTTTGTTGGATGTGCTCAGAGAACTTTTCCTTTTAATGTATTTGGAAACTATAAATTTAACTCCTGCTGGGAGTGGAAGTAATTGCTTCACACAAGAAAAAAGCCAGCACTTTAAAAAGCTTAACTCCTTTCACAAATATGTGCTTTTTAATGACTGGGAAATTCCTGGCACAGGGAAAAAAAATGTCCTTTTTTTTTTTTTTAACAAATGAGGTAATTCTGGTCTAACTAGCCCTGTACACTCGAGTTCCTGCTTTATGTTCCATGTGTGACCAGAGGTTATTGGAAAGATAATCCATCTGTGGATATCCATTGCTTTTTGAGCTTCTCTCCAAGGGGAAAGTTAGCTTAGCTTGGGAACTGCCAAGCCAGTGCCAGAGGCCCAGATCCAAGGAGTACTGCGCTCATGACTGAGAATGATTGAGTTGAGATTGCTCACGGATTGGGTTGTTAAAGAATGCTTTCTGTGTGCACTTGGATCCCTATATGTGATTCATTCTCTTTAGAGTTTCTTAACCATTCCCCTGCTTCTTGGTTCAGGAATAATTTTTCTTTCTTAGGTGCATACCGTGTACTCTACTTTGAGTCTGTTTGGATGAGTAGGAACGTCTGTGCCAGTCTGAGTCCTGGTATAAATGAAAAGCAGCTGCTGAAAGAAGTTGCTCTCTACCTCTTCCTTTGGACACTTAGGAACTGATTGCTCCTACAATTAATTTGTGAATTGGCTTGGCTAACGTGCAGTAGGTATCTGAGGCCTTAGATTTGTGTGGTGAAAGGGTTCTCCTACACGCTAGTGTGGAGGAGATCCCAGTGGATGCCCCGATTCAATTTAAGCTCACTTTCCTCTCACTTTAACCATTGCCTACCAAGGAGGTTGTTAACGATTCGCAGAGTGTTAGGTAGGGAGAGCGTTACATGTGTCTTGGACATTCTTATAAAGAGATGGACAAGGAGTGGGTCCACTTGAGATTTGGCATAGATCTTTGGGGGTCTCCTTTTTTTATCTTAGAGTCTCACTCAGTCATCCAGGACAGAGTGCACTGAGGTGATCTGGGCTCACTGCAACTTCTGCCTCCTGGGTTCAAGCAATTCTCATGTCTCAGCCTCCCAAGCAGCTGGAACTACAGGCATGCACCACCATGCCTGGCTAGTTTTTGATGTTTTTAGAGAGGGTTTCACCATGTTGATCAGTGTGGTCTCAAACTCCTGACCTCAAATGATCCTCCTGCCTCAGCCTCTGAAAGTGCTAGGATTACAGGTGTCAGCCACTGTGTGTGGCCCCTGGGGTCTCCTTTAGATGATACATTATAAGAAAGCTACTTTGAAGGATTGGTGTTTGGAAATTTATATTTATTAATAGCTTTTTAAGTAATAGCAGTATACTAGACCTTTTCTGCAGATTACCTTTTTAGAGGGAGCAGTAGGCTTGTGCAGTTAATTAGCAGTAGCCCACGAGATTCCCAAGCTACCATACTGCTTCTCATTTTGAAGGGTTTGTATTACATTTATATTCCCCTAGAATTCATCCTTGGCTGTAATGGATCAGTGTTTTGATGAGGGCTTGACTGCTTTTTTCCTGTTTGTTTGAGTACAGGTTTTTTTATTTAAAACATTCACTCTCTTGCTACTGAGAACTTGGTTCTTCTTATCATAACTTCCTAATAAAATCTAGGTTCCAGCATCTTGGTGTCCCACTGATGGCTCTCTAAGTCTGAAACTCCAAGCTGTCTTGTTGCCTAATTTCCTCATCTGGGATTGAGAACCTCTGTTCTTAATCCATGAGCCATCACGGAGAGATTATGAAATTTGGTCATGAGCTGCTAAGATATTTGTTTTAGACCTCACTGTTTTGTTTTGTTTTGTTTTTTTGCTTGAAGCACTTGTGGCCCACTCAGTATGCTCCAGAAAGAAATTTTGCTTGAATTCTCTTGGGACATGGAGGAAGTCAGGCCGAATGCTGGTTGAAGTCACGGCTGTGGGCCCTGGATCACCTGCTTCTTATCCTATTCTGCCTTTTTATTAGTCTCCTCAGATGAAGAACAGGAAAAAAAAATCATTTAAGCTTAAAAATATCTCTTATTATAAAGTTGACTATTTCAACTCAGTTTGTCTCTGCTTGCTAGACCATCCTTGAAAGCCTTGTTAAAACACAGAAAAAAATAATACGACGTGCCATTTCATTTCAGTTGGTCATTACCTCATGCAGATTACATATACTAGAAAGGAAAACCATGACTCATGTTTCTGCAGGGCACCCTGCCCGCCACCCCAAAGGCCTGGGTTTATTGTAGGCAGCCGGTGAGTATTTTATTGAACTTAACAGCTGGTACAAAAGAATTGAAGAAAACATTCCTAGGAAGTACTATTATACTTGAAATTGGGAAGTTTGGGTAGTTGCTCAGTGCCTCATACTGGTTTCTGTGGGGAAAATACACCGCATGGTGCAAAATGGGGGAATATTGTAGAAGGAAAACTCTCGAGATCAATCAGAGGCTTCACCTATCTGCCTATGATGCTCACGATGGGAATGGTACTGATTTGCTGATAATATGTTTTTATTATTATTATTATTCTTTAGCCTCAGACGATACAGCAAACGCTCAAGAGGACACTGCAGTATTATGAACATCAAGTTATTGGGTAAGTAAAAATTGATTTCGGTTATTATTGGGAGCAAATTAAAAGTAATTACTCAAACATGGCTGCTGAGCGTGTGATTTTCTGCTATCCCAGTCAACCTTATTTTATAGTGGTTCTGTTCTTATAGTGGGGGTGGGGGTGAAGGCTTCTTGGGGGGGGTCCCTTGGAGTGATTTCCTTTGGCTTATTTGTGCTTAATTCTTTTAAATGAGGTTCCTTTTTGGCATTGCTTTTCCTTTTCTTTCTTAGTCTTCTCATGGTTTTTTTTTTTTTTTTTTTTTTTTGAGACGGAGTTTCTCTCTTGTTACCCAGGCTGGAGTGCAATGGCACGATCTGGGCTCACCGCAACCTCCGCCTCCTGGGTTCAGGCAATTCTCCTGCCTCAGCCTCCTGAGTAGCTGGGATTACAGGCACACACCACCGTGCCCAGCTAATTTTTTGTATTTTTAGTAGAGACGGGGTTTCACCATGTTGACCAGGATGGTCTCGATCTCTTGACCTCGTGATCCACCCGCCTCGGCCTCCCAAAATGCTGGGATTACAGGCTTGATCCACCACACCTGGCCCGTCTTCTCATGTTCTTATTCTCTTATTCTGATGTTGAATCTTATAGCTATGCCTTACTAAGGTGGTAAGGTTTATTGGTACCAACCCAGATGGTTTGAATGGGATGTCAAAATCCTTAAGTAGAGTTTGATAAAAGTCACTACAATCTTAACACAGCTTTGTAAGAGGAATTGGTTTACTGACAGTCACGTGCTACGTATTTTGCTTTATTATCTCCTGTTTCTCGAAGTGATTGTGATGTGGTGCAAAGTAAGAATACTCGAGGTCAAAAACAGGACTTCAAGGCCTCGCTAGCACGTAGATCTTTACTAAGTAACTTTATCTCTTTCGTGAAACATGATGGTAATAATAACTACGTAAAGGATTAGATGTCATGGTTAAATGAGATAATTTCAATGAAAGCATTTTGTAAGTAGAAAGCTCCAAATGAGTATGAGGTATACATCTAATTGGCTATGGCAGAAAGCAACTGGCAAATAGAAAACCCTGAATTTACTTACTCCTGCAATCTAGCTTTTGGATTAAATTTATTGACATTAGAGGCAATGTATTTTTAATTTACCTTGTTAGTATTCTTTATATGCCACAGTGATTTATCCCTGTAAGATTTTAAGAACTTTTGAGGAGTCAAGATTCAAACTGTGGTACTTCCCGAAGTGCTGTCAGGATCACTTAACATTTATGGCTAGCAGTCATTGCCATAGGGATCAAGAACATTATTTTGGCTATGAGGGTGTCGTGTTTTTTTTTTTTTTTTGCAGAACAGAAGGACAGAAAATTTAATAGAAAAATAATCTTTGTAACTAGTACAATGCATGTACTTTAAGTGCTTGATGATTATGGTAATTGTCGTTTCAAAGGGAATTGCTTTGAAACTTTGTCATACTAATCCTCAAGAGTGTAGTTCTAGGAAAACATTTTATTTAAACTCATGAGATGGCTTTTAGTTTGAGGCCATTAGTGATTTCAAATGGTTTATCCTCATGAAGATAAAGAATAGCAAATTCATCTTTCTCCACACATTCTAAAATAAAACTTAATCACTCTCATTGAATTTGCTGCTTTCAAAGTATGGTGTCTGAATTAAATTAGTTAGTATACTTAAAATAGTTCCCTGTATGTGATGACTACTACATACCTGTTTGCTCTTCGTTTATTATTGTTAATATCTTTATGACAATATCCATCATCAAACTCTTTTCTGGGATTATGAATGCTCTGTTTTGAAATAAAATAATAATTGATGAAATATTCTCATTTATGAACCAAAGGATGTCTTTAAGGCAAATTGGAATGGGACTCTTAAAACGTGACCAAAATAGATAACCAAACTACATTGCTATGATCAGAACAATTTTTTCTCCATTGATAGAAGGCGAGGGAGTTCTCTTTTACCCAGGTACCTGCCTCAGCCCTCCCCATGTCTACGAAAAACCCAGATATGGCCTGTGGTGATTCTTTGTCCACTGCATTAATGGTCTTTCCCTAGTTCTGTTTAGTGCAGACACAGTATAAAGAAAACAGAGAATTTGACTCCAGTGTAAAGAGGAGTCTTGTTGTCTGACATGATCCAAATGGGCCTATTAGCATATTTTGTTCGGGTGTTGGCTGATTTCTGGGACTTGAAGTACCTTTGCTGGCTGCCTTTATTTGCACTCATGCTGATGAAGACAAAGGGGACCTGCTGGCAGCAAATTTGTTACATTTGCCTTTCTTGACTATATTCCCCTTTTTTACCTTTTTTTCTCACTGATGACTTTTCTGTCAGACTGTCTCTTTTCCGTTCATACTCCATCATTCTACTTTTTATCTCTGTTTTTGGTCAAAATAAGTGGAGCAGCTGGTATCATTCACCCTGAACTAAAAATTATTTACAACTCTGTGTTGTTACTCTTAAGAAAACACAATTTAAATGTTCTTATCTCTAATTGTGAAAAAGAATGTGTTTCTTACAGTTAAAGGGATTTAGGAAACCCTTTATTGAGAATTGAGAATAAGTGCAGACAAGCATTATTTTAGTTATTTTGGGGGAGGTAAGGGTGGGAAGGAGATGCTTTTCCTAATCTCTAAAATGGGGCTGGCTTAAAGCTGTCTTGAAATAACTCAGCATTTAAATACTTTGTGTTGAGGTGTTGAAGCAGAACAGGCAACAGATAATTTCTTAATTATCCTCTAACCACTGACCTTCCTTTCTTTACTTTTAAAACTCTGTCCTTAATCGGTTTTATTTATCAGAGCTCCAGGATTGTACAGTTCTGCGCCTTGGATTTTATACTGGTTGCCCATAGAAACTCGGAGGCTTTTTTTGTCTGCCAGGACTGAGACTTGAACGCAGAGAGCAGCTGTTGCGAAGGGTCGCAGGCAGAAGGATTGGGAGGGAAGAGCTGATAGGGCTTCCTGTGAGGGAGTAAGATAGCCTCTCTGTACCTCATCCACTTTATCTTTAAACATTATTCTATTCCTTAATTTATCCATTCACTTGTTCATTTATTTATTCATAGAGATTATTCAAGTTGGAGAAATGAGTGCTAAAATAATTTATTCATGCAGCGTGATGAATCTTCTTCTCTTCGTCTCCACTGTCATCATCATCATCTCACCGAGACATTCTGGGCTCATTTTCTGGTTTCTACTTTTGTCCAACAACATGTATTTTCACCGCAGCAAAGTGATTAAAAAATTAGATCATGCCACCTTCTTACATGAAACCAATGGTTCTCAGATGTTAATGTGCTTCAGAATCACCTTCCAGCCTTGTTAAAACACCTATTACCGGGCCCTGCTCCCGGAAGTTCTGATTTTTTGGAGGTCTAGATGGGGCTCAGGAAACTGGCATTTCTGACAAGTTCCCAGGTAGTGCTGATGCTACTGGTCCAGGGATCACACTTTCAACCTCCTGCTTTAAACCATACAATGGCTTATTATGGTAGAATAAAGTCAATTCTCTCTGCGATCTGGCCTCTGCCTACCTCTCGAATTTTACCTCTTTCCACTTCCCCTTTTTCACTCCATTTCAGCCTTCTGTTGGTTTCTCAACTTACCAGCCTTGCTTCAGGACCTTTGCGTGTACCATTTCATTTTTATGTAATGCTTTTCCCCCAGATGTTTGCATGCCTTATTCTTTCTGTAAACATAGGTCTCTGTTCATGTGTCTTCTCTTCAGGAAAGCCTGCCCTGACCACCCCCGTCTAAAGTCTCTCCCCGTCTCTCCATCACCTACCTCTGACTCCAATTGTGTCAGGTTGACTTTGTGGAAAATTTTGATTACTATATAAACTCTACATATTCATGCTCACTTGGAGAGATCCTTCTTCCTGTAGCATTGTCTGTCCTCCACCTAAGAGGAAGGGGTCACTGAGTGCATCTTTATGTTAGTTGCTCTTTGACTCAAACTTCTGGGGAATGGACTAGCTTTCTGGCTAATGTGGGGTGGGAAGATTAGTGAGAAGCAGAAGGGGCCAGTAGGTGACAGGCAGGATTCACTTTAGAAATTGTAAGAAACTGAGGATGGAAGAATGTCTGCCTGTAGTGGTACCTTTTTCTGATATAATTCCTGCCGTTATCTTGTGCCCTTTCTTCTCTTTGTATGTTGTGGAAAGACTGTGTTTTGTAAGTAGACACGTGAGACTTACCATACTTAAAGTCAGGCTTTGCTACTGAATAATCTTGGGCAGGTTACTTAAAATCCCTCAGCCTCCAGCATGGTGGTGCGCACCTGTAGTCCCAGCTGCTTGGGAGGCTGAGGCAGGAGAATTGCCTGAACCCAGGAGGTGGAGGTTGCGGTGAGCCGAGATCGCGCCATTGCACCCCAGCCTGGGTAACAAGAGCGAAACTCCGTCTCAAAAAAAAAAAAACCCCTCAGCCTCAGTTTTATCATTTTAAAAACAGGAATAGTAACGGTTGTGGTGAGTTTCAAATAAAATCTTGATGATGATGATGTATGAAGTTATCTAATCACGTGAAGTAGTTAGCACAGTACCTGGTACACTCAATGATCATCACTTAATGAATTATCATGACTACTGTTAGTATATGACTCTTTGCAGTTCAACTTTTGTGGATTGTCTTCAATTTATCCTCTTGCTGCAAACTCTTTTTGTCTTCCTTGGACCTTTAAAAGTTTAGAATCTGTTGTTTAGCATCAGGAGCTGAACATGCCCAGTTCATGTTCTAGCTACAGTTTTCTTCTTACAGGGAACACCTTTCTCTTTAATTTGTTTTGGGCTGAAATTTCTACCTCTAGAGGGCTTGACCTGACTGCTCTCGCTCATGTTTGCACCACAGGACTCCTGCTGGTCTACGGCTCACAAAAATGAATTGCCGTGGCAGTGTAGATGAAGCCTAGATTTCTTCAGTAAACTTTTAAGGGAGATGTGATCATCTTTCTGAGATACAGTGTTCACTTGCTATATTTTAACAATGAAGAATAAAGAAATGTGTGTTCAGAACCATGCCACTAATTTTATCCATTTTTAATTTTGCCAGAATAAGCATTGTTGTTTTAATTTTATGGGTAGGACTGTTGCCAAACTCATATTAGTCTGGGACACCAATTCTTATATCATCTAAAATTAAACTCTATTGCTCCAATTATTAATGTGGGCCCTATGTTTGTTTTCTACAGCCAACCTTCTGTTCTCTTTTTCTTTTGAAAATTGAGGAGAAATTAAGCCAGAATAATTTCAATAGAACACTAGAAGTGAAATTAAGAGTGGGTAAATTCTGATTATTCTGGGAAACAAACTTCAAGGATACTATTTAACCTTTCGTGATCAGGTTTTGTGGCTTAAATTACTTTATTTAAAAGTAATGTAGCATTTTAATATATTTACATAGAAAAAACTATCTTTTTGAAGATAAACAGATTAGACAAAAGCTGATAGCTTTGTTGACTATGTTTGAGGAGATATGCTGGGTACTTCCCATCTTTTATTTAACCCTAAACACATTGCATAAGACTACCATATTAAGCACATTTTACAGGTGAGGAAATTGTGGCTAAGAGAAAAAAAGTACTTTTTAAAGGTCCTTCTGATAAAAATGGTGGAGCTTGATTTAAAAATAACCCCGTGGTTGTCTGTGTTTAACATCTGTGCTCCCCGTTCCACCTCTTACTGAGCGACTCCTGCATTCTGGAAACTGCAGTAAGCATTTTGCGTAACGGGTTTATTGGAGTCTGATCTCAATGAGGTGTACAAACATGAAAACATTTTATTTTTCTCTCCACTCACATTAAACGTGCTAGGATGAATTCCCTTTGATATTAGCTTAGATTGCTCCATTTTCTAAGTACTTCCTAGAATTAGGGAGTTTACTCTAAACCAGTTTAAATCTTTACCCTCATATCTGGTCGGATTCTAACATTCCTTTCTCTGTATCGGGGCTTGGCCTAAGAGACTTGGAATGCAGAACAGAGTGGATGATGTGGGCTTTCACTCTGCTCCAGGCCATTCCTTTCCAGCTGCTTTCTCTTCTGATGTGTTGGGTGAGGCACGAATGAAATGGAAAATGGCAGAAGCCTTTTTACATCCACTGGGGTTGTAGCAGTCCTCTCTTGGCTGTGGTGCCCTCGCTAGGGTGCATGTATGAGTTCTGCCCCGATTGCTTCGGCTGCCCCAGCTCCTGCACCGATGGACTGCACTCTCGTGGTCTTGCTAATGGGAGCCCCGTCCGTGGCTGGCAGCCTCTAGGTTGGAAGAGCGGCATGACAAGCAGACAACTCGAGCTTGCCTCTCTCTCCCATAACCCATGGGAAACTCACATTTTCCCCGGCCAAATGCTGGGCCTTTAGGTTGCTCCCAGTTTTGCTCTATGTATTTTCTTTGTCAATAACTCTCTCCAGTATCTTCTTCCTTTTAACAGTCAGACATGGGAGTATGGTCAGGAAATCCACTGCCTCTGCAGACTTTCACTGGGGAATGAGATGGGCAACCCCCAACCTCTACCAGCTGTAGACCCCCCTCACCAACCGGACTTCTGCAGGGAACACTCCCATTTTCTCGTTTTCTAGGTGGGGAGGGGGAAAAGTACAATAGCACTTTCTTTCTAGGTCAATTCTTCACTCTTCTGAAGATTTGATTTTCAAGTCTTTCTATTCCTCTGCTTCTTTAAGCTGGTGGTAGGGTGACAGGGGTAGTAGCTGTTTAGTCTCCTCTTAAGTCCTGGAGAAGAACTCTGGTCTTCTTGACTACCCGTTTGGAACGTGGGGAGATTTGGCCTTTGTTGTCATCAAAGCTCTTCTTAGCTTTGATGTTTCGTCTTAGCTCTTCTCAGAGGCAACTCAAAAAGTCCCAGCCAATATCCAACAAGCACAGACATTGTGCTATTCGGTCCTCACAAGAACTCTAGGAGGCACCTCCGTTTTATGAAAGAGGAAAGTTAGACTAACAGAGATTAGGTTACTTGCTCAAGATCTCACAGGTGGGAGATTGTAAGACCATGACTCAGATTCTGCCAGGTGTATGTTATCTATTTGCCATACTGCCGTCTTCTTGACTGTGATAGAGCTTATGGTGTATTTACTTTCAACACTGTTGAATGCCAGTACACCAGATTAACACTGTTAAGTTTTCCTCTTCTGTGAACTTCCTTACAGAAACAGGCCACCAGCCCTGATGAGGTGCTCACAGAGTGATGCGTTAGCTGTACAAAGCTGATGTATTTTTTGTTCTCCTACTTATCTGCTTATTTTTTTTCACATGTAAGCTTTCTCGTGAACAGTTGCCTCCAGTTCCAGGTCTACACTGCAAATGCTGATGTGAATGCTGGGTTATGCCAGAATGATGTCTCAAACTTTCATTTACTTTAAAATGTGATTATGACGAAAGCATAGACTGCACGTGCTTGGGCGTGTGTATATGAGCTGCATTCACAGACGCTTTCAAAAATTTCTCCTTATGCTAATTTTGTTTTCTTCTTAGTTACAGGGATGCGGAAAAGAATTTCCACAATATCTCTAACAGATGCTCCTATGCAGACCATTCCAACAAAGAAGAGATGGAAGACGTCTCAGGAATTCTTCAGTGTACTGCAAATATACTCGGTATATTAACTATATATTTATATGGTTGAGAGAGAATGAAAGAGAGGGAAAGTTGAGGTGTACATGATTCATTTTCTACCAAAGAGAGATTTGGAGAAATGGCAAGTTGAGACCCAGACCTTGTGAGGTGACGAATGTTAACTCTCCTGCAGATGTTTGAGTGGAAATTGCTTGCGTGCCATTTCCTTAGAGATGGAGAAACAGCAAAACAAAAATACTTAAATTCCAAGGAAACAATTTCAGATACTCACATGTTAATAATATTAACTTTCTGTAATCCATATTTCTTTGGACCATATTTTCAGCTGAAATTGTAGGAATTTTTTTCCCTCTCAGTCATACTCTGTTATTTCTGGGAGATCCTGGTTGGGGCATAAGGGTGGCCCACAGGTACTCTTAACACTACAATCCAGGTCCCTTTCTGTGGCTTTGTCACTGAAGGGGTCATCTACTGAGGTCTCTGTGCTCTACTTGGGACTGGGGGAATGTCCATCTTAAAGATATTTGTCCTATGACAGAGGGGCTGTTTTTGGATGCTCCAGCATGGCTAAAAGGTTCTGTTGTAGTTTGCAGCAGTCACACATCCTTAAGCTACTAACAGAGCTGTACTACCATAGTATCTGCAGTTCTTCGTGTGTGAGAGCTACATTGTATTCCATGCAAAATATTCTAAGAGGAATATTTTTTCCCTAATGCCTTACAGATGTTTCTAGTGAGAAATCTCTCTTTAAGTTCTTTTTGGAATCATTTTCTTCGTTATCCACGGGTTGCTGGAGGGTGCTATTGGGGAGTAACACATCTTAGTGCGCTACTTCACACAGAATGCAGAATCACTTCTCTTTGGGTTCAGGTGATGGAGAATAAGGCAAACCAGTTTCCCTGTTCTTTCTTTTCCTTTAAAGTAATTTCCCTGGAGACATATGAGTTTCTCCCACAAACAGTTTCCAGGTCACCTCAACCCAAGAGTCTATCAGATTTTTCTAAACATGGCTGACTTCTAGAGGTAGACTTCTTTTACATTCAGGCTGGAAACCCAGCTGCCAGTTGGCTACATTTTCATCCTAAGTAATTTTTGTAAACACAAAATTATGTCATAAGAAAATGTATACCTTTTGTGAGGGAAGGCATATAGATGTTAGTGGTTTGATGTAACAGTATGCAGGACGGTGATGGGTAGTTGGAAGGATGCCGAATATTCATCCCCTTAATCTTAGAACAACTGCAGGAATGTCACCATGCCCAACTCAATCTTATGATTGGAGAAAATAAGGGATGAGATTAAAAGAGACATTACCCAGCAGCTGTTCGGTTTCCTGATTTTATATTTTCAAGGACTCTGCTTTCAGGAACATCTATTTCTCTTAATGCATTGTGACCTCAAGGGGCGGGTGATGATGCCACACTGAAAGGGTTGTATCAGAATCTCAGTGAAGGAATGTTTAATATTTTGAGAAGTTGCTTCTTACCCAGTTTCTAAACATTTTCCTGACCTCTGTCACATCTGTCTTCCTTATGCTCCCTATTTCTAGAATCACTGAGTTAGAGGGAGTAGGAGATGTTCCAAGGTAATGAATATGTTGAGGGTGCTAGAGGCATTTGGGCTGTGGCTTGTAAATGAGTGTGTAGAATTTCCAGGGAAAGAAAACCTGGGTGAGACAGTTTGAAATAGTGTCAACCGCCAGGGGACACTGTTGGCCCAGCACAGCTTAGTTGCCCTTTGAAGGTTGCATTGAGATGCTAAGTAGTGAGTGAGAACGGCAGGCGATGTGCTGCCTGATGGCGTTAGGGTAAGGGAAGTGTTTGTAACTTAGAAGGTGACTGTGTAACAGGGTTTAGATCTCCACGAATACTAAATTTTTCTACAAAACAGATACTAGGTCTGATTATTTAAGTCCTCTTAAATAATGATAGGTTGTCCTGAAGATTTAAAGCACAATCTTGTAAAGTTTAAATTTCTGGAGATTAACATTCAATGCCTGCCACCTGCCAACCAGATGCTGGCACAGATGATTATGTGCCTAAGAGGTAGCTGTTCTCTTTGAATAATGTCTTTTCAGAATTCTTGATATTTTGACTCTCTGAGGACAGCTTTAGTGGTCATAGTCAATAAAAGCTTTGTTTTTAACAAGTTGCTGAGTTGTGGTTAATCTTGGCTTGCTTGCATTTTATCCTATTTTAAAGTTGTGTTTAAATTCTCTTATGTAATCATTTATGAGAATGAAAGACTTGGTTAGCTTGTACAGAAAAGCAACACGAAAAATATTTTTGGGGAGGGTGTTGGGGGGTGGCACAGGAAAATAGCATTTCAACCAAGTCGAGAAAAATTTTGATGCCTAGGAACCATTTATTTTGGATGGCAGAAGGCAGTGTTCCAACTCATGGTTTATATTTGTGACCTTTGGGGAGTGCGATTCGAATATTGGTGGACTGAGATTGGCAAACATATTTCTCTTACCTTCTTAACCTGTCACAGTGTTGTGGTAGAGACTGGAAATGTATTGGTTTATTCACTAACTTGTATGTAATTTAGACTTCATCATCAAAGGAGACTTGAAGGTGTAGATCACAAAATCTGATCATAGTAGCAACTTTTCTTCTTCCAAAGTGACCATTCCTATCTAATTACTATTAACAACTCCTCTAGATAGTGTGGTCATTTACTGGCTCTTCAGGTTGAAGTTTGCATTTAGAGGGTGGCATGGAATAAAAAAGAGGACCTGGAGAGAGGGAGAAAGTGGGTTGGAGAAGACCACTTAGGCCTCTGTCACTCATTTGTTCTCTCACCTCTTCCACGAGACTCCCTGGGAGCGCATGTTTTGCCCTACAGAGTCATTCATGCCTCTGGAGTACTGGACAAGAACTGCTTCCAGATATCAAAATGTTTGCTGTCTATTTTCCTTTTGTTGGCTTAGAAACGGGTTGTTTCTATTTTCTGTCTCATCTTTTACAAATTACAGATATTGATTATGGTCTGTTTATTGCTGTCTGTCTCTTCCCTACATTTTGGTGCTCTGGCAATCGCTGTGATAATGGAGGCTGGGCCCTTGAAACTCTGGCTATGCAAAGAAAGATAATAGACAGTGCCCTCCCTGCTGGAGGACTTTAGAGTTAAATTTATTGCTTTATTTGGTACATGGTGTCTTTTGCATACCAAAATGATCTAATTTTAGTTGTCCAAAAAAATTTTTTTTCTAGCCCTAATCTGCAAAGCCTATTTTTAGCTCAAAGTAAATAGTAGAAATGTGTTTTTGCTCTTGTGAAACATGATATTTAGTATTTTCTTGGAAATTATAATGGTTGAATGGTATGATGAAGCAAGTATTAAAGCATGTGTACCATGTTTTCTGCTGAAATGTTGCTACTTGTTCCTATGGGTTGGATTTAGATAGTGTTGTAGGCAGGGAGACAAACTGAGTAGGAGAGTTAAGGGAAAAGGGTGATGAATTGCATAGTCTCCTTTGTCATGATAAGTTAAATATAAATGAGGTTATGACTATTTCAGTTTTAACAAGTTCTAATACTATTAAGGGTGTTGTGGGTGTTTCAGTTGTTGTAGAACTTTAAGAGCTGCAAGATGGGGGAGATAGGGGGTAGGAAAAAGACTTCCCACAGTAGTTTAGAGAACAAATAGAAATGATAGCTCTAGGTTAATTCATTTACTGATGAGTTATAGCAAAGATTCACAGTTTAAATATTTTCAGTATTTTACTAAAATGCATTGGAATTAAGGTGGTTGGAAGGGAAATAATTTAATCCTGTTACTGTAATGTAGTGATTTAGAGCAAGACTGCAGCCACACTGCTGGGGTTGAAAATGCAGCTCAGCTCTTTACTAGCTGCACGAACTGGAGTGATTGACGTCATGTTTCCTTACCTCATATTTCTTATCTGCAAAATGGAGATGATATAATTACACACTTCCTAGAGTTGCTAAGCAGATTAAATGAGTTAATTTTTATAAAATACATGCTTAGAACAGCATGGTGTATAACCAACTGCTTTTATTATTTATTGAGCATTCCCCAAATAATGTTTGCGTCGGACGCAGGAGGTTTGCTTACTTTTTCTGGTGAAGAAACTGATACTTTGCAAGGTTAACTAACTCATCGATGTCTTTGGTTAGAGTTTGCAAGTCCCAGAGGCAGAATTTAAATTCATTTCAGTCTGATTCCAGACCTCACGCTCTTCTCAGTACTTTGTGCTGCCTTCCAGAGCTGTCGACTGTCATCATTCCTCTGATGCTAATTACACACCATCTTTCCAGTTCTCTGGATTCTTAGAATCGTCATGATGTCGCATTTTGCTTAGTGCATTGATCTTTCGAATGTACTTGGGATACTTGCTTGCATGTGACACACTTCTTGTCAGTATTGAGGAAAGTGCAGTTTCACTGCAATGTGGATCCTTTCAGTTTAGAAACTAGGATTATTCTTTAGATTTCAGGTTTTGAAAATGCAAATTAAGGGTGGTGGTGTTTCCCATCACAGCACAAACACGGTTTCATAGCTTCGCTGTAGTAAGCTCTGTGTCAGTTTTGCTGCTCAGATTTTAACCTGATCTTTCTACATAGCAGGCCTCATATGTTAGACACCATCAGGGCAGCACAAAACCTGCAAAAAGGCTGTTTTTCTGATGTCGTTGATTTCTTTTAATGGAAAAGTTTGAGAATATCCTCGTGAATCTTATTAAACCATTTCTAAACAGAGACTGTAGGTAGTGGCTCTGTGTTAATTAGAGAAAACTTCTGTTTTCTGCTCTGTTTATATACTTTCCCTGAAATGATCAGATGTAGTCCCGAGAAAGTATGAGAGCATAGTGTGTGGACACTGCTTCCTACATGCATAAGATAAACACCGTAACAAAAACATGACCTTACGCTATACAAGTCAGTTTTAGAAGTTACAAGGATATTGAATAGGAATGTGGCATGGTTTCCCTCTTCTAGATATTTTTTTTTTAGGAACATTTTCTTCTGAATCTTGTGACAGACTATTTCCCATTTGTCCTGCTAAATTTCTCCAGACATGGCTTTTTTTTTATATGTGGGTGTGATAGAGGTTCTCATTAGGCCTCCTCTCAACATTCAGTAGTTAGGAATGAAGTTTAGTGTCTCTCTGGCCTGCTGTCACCTGTGTGTGTATGTACACATGTGCTCACAGGCGACTGTGTTATGTATTTTGCTTTCATATTTCTCTTAGTTGGGTTTTTCCTTACCAATGTAAGGTAAATTAAAATTGCTCTTGGATTTCTGCATATTTCCTAGATCCTATTTATTCACTGTCAGTGACCTTCACTAGCACTTAGTCCTCTGTGTCCACAAAGGTATTGCCAATTCTTTTTTTTTTTTTACTGGAAAAACATGGTAGTCCTTTTTCTTACTTTAAAATTTTTGTTTCTGTGTCTCTAATACATTGTTTCCCTGTCACTAACAACTTTCTGTCTAAGCACCTCTTCTTTGTGTCGGGGGGGATGACCTCTCACATTCCTAAATTCTTCAGGTTGTTTTTTGTTCTCTTTTCTCAACTCTTTGGTATGTTGGTGATTATTTTTCCTTTCCCTTTAAGTTTTTTTTTAATAAAGTTTTAATTTTAGTATAGTTTTAGATTTATAGAAAAGCTGTGAAGATACTACAGAAAGTTCTCATGTATTCCACACCCATTTTCTCCGTTTGACATCGTACATTAATATGGTAACTTGGTCCCAATTTATGAAACAATATTGAAATATTAAGGACAAAATTCCGTGCTTTATTCTAACGTTCTTAATTTTTAACCTTTTTCTCTTCTGGGATTTCACTCCAGATACCACATTACGTTTAGACTTACCTCCGCGGCTTCTCTTATCGATGACACTTTGTCAGACTTTGCTTGTTTTTGATGACCTTGACAGTTTCGAAGCATACTGGTTAGATCTTTTGCTTCCTGTTTGCTTTGGTACGTGCCCGTATGCCCATCATTGCCTTGACATATGATCATATTGTGTGTGTGTGTGTGTGTGTACATGGTGTGTTTTGAGTGCTTCTTACGTTCCAGCACTATCAGATGTTCCAGACTTATCTTTCATACTTCCTGCCCCAGTTGTCTAGAATCAGCCATTTCTCTAAGGAGCCCTGAATCCTTTTACTGGAGAATGCTATTAGAAACCATGACCTGGGCACTGGTTATACTCATTGCTATTGGAGTGTTTTGCTTCTACGCCCTCTCAGCTGACAGAGCAAGAGAATACATGTGTGTATACTAACTTGTATGTATATGCCCATGTATAAACATTTTTATATGCATTCATCATATTATGCTAAATATAAGTTCGTTTTATATGCATTCATCATATTATGCTAAATATAAGCAAGAGAATACATGTGTGTATACTAATTCATATATATATGCCCATGTATAAACATTTTTATATGCATTCATCATATTATGCTAAATATAAGTTCATTTATCATATTATGCTAAATATAAGTGCGTATAAAGTTGGATGTCTCCAACTTTACTCCATTACCATATAGATCATTCTGACCTTCCCCCCTTGCTTGTCTATAACCTTCTTTCTACCATGTTGGAATGTGACTCCGGTAACCATCGTTTGCTAAATTCTTCAATTCCAGTGTACATTTATAGTTGTTTCAAAATTGTCAACACAAACTCCTAGGGGAAACAATTTTATCAGCTAGAATACATTGCCTATGGGCTGTTTGAGAATATGTACAAAGTTTTGTAGTGTCCACTCATTTGCAGTGTTACTTAGGTAAGCACTTTTCTAACGTACCATTTACAGTGAGAATTTTTTGTATATTTGTAATACAGCTACTAGATTACTTTATTATCACAGGTCTTCCATCCTGTGATATTTTGACCTCCTAAATACACACACACACACACACACACACACACACACACTCTTAAATTTGTATACAGTAAGTTTTACTCTTCTGCTGAAAGTTGTGTGGGTATTTAAAAAATGCCTAATGTCATAAATCTACCATTAGATGATACCAAATACTTTTATTAAAAAAAAAAAGTCCCCGTGTTCCACTTTTATAAAAAA
Organism: Leontopithecus rosalia; assembly: GCA_028533165.1. Lineage (NCBI taxonomy): Eukaryota > Metazoa > Chordata > Mammalia > Primates > Cebidae > Leontopithecus > Leontopithecus rosalia. The sequence goes on along the minus strand of CM052657.1, from coordinate 4,407,340 downwards.
AATCCTGTGTTCCATTTTTTCAAACCCATGTTACCTCCAAATCCCTAGCAAGTACTGTTCTGTTTGCTGTGCTATAGTTTTGCCTTGACCAGAATGTCATATAAGTGTAATCATATAGTATGTAGCTTTTTCATTGGATTCTTTTGTTTAAAAGTGTGAATTTAAGATTAATCCATGCCTTTGGCAGAGAGTGCATTCCTTTTCCCCCCACCTCCTGAAAAATATTCCATTTGACATGTACTACAGTTTGCTTATCCATTCATTGATTGAAGGATACCTTTGTTCCTGCCATTTTTGGTTATTGTGAATTAACTGCTATAAAACATTCACTTGCAGGTTTTTATGTAGACTATATTTTCAAATCAGTTAGGTAAATATTTAGGAGTGCAATTGTTGGACTATGTTTAACCTTGTAAGAAACGACTGAAGTGTTTCTTACAACCGAAGTGGCTGTGCCAGTTGACTTTCCAACAGCAATGAATGAGACTTCCTGTTCCTCTGCATCCTTTCCAGAAATTGGTATTTTCAGTTTTTTAGATTTTAGCCATTCTAATACATGTGCCTTCCTCCTGGAAGTTTTAATAAACAAAAGCAGCACCTGTTATCTTTTTACAATTTCTGCTTATACCAACTATAATAAAGAATATTTTTTCTGGTTTTGTCATTCTAAATACTTTTCCTGATATTATGACTGAATTTAGAAACCGCTTAAAAATGTGTTAGTGACAGTAGTGACTGCCCGTGATACTACCATAATAGATAAACTCTTTCTCTTTGGCTTGGTAACAATAAGTTCCTGCAAATGGAGTTAGTCAGCATTTATTCACAAGAAATGGAATATTTTAGGACTTTGAGTGTAACTTTGAAGTGACATGACCAACAGAGTCCCATTTGTTGAAGATGTTGAAATATAAGATGTCCACAGATGGTCTTTGTCAATATCATTATGCTCTCCTAACTCCCAGCTTGCCTGAGTTAAGGTTCAACACTATCAGTAGCCAGTGAGTCAAACTCATTTAGCTAAAGCTCCTTTACACAATACATTCTCAAACAAAATTCTCAAACCTTTTAGAAACTCTCCTATTTTTGTTTTCTCAGAGATAGTATTACCACCATTTAAAATCTGCAAAACTTCTTAGTTGGATAAAACAAAACCAAACAAAAACACTTACGAATGACTTAGAGCAGGAGAAATAGAAGCATAGCTAGGTGAGGCTGCTTTCATGGGGTCACGCCATTAGCAGGTGGAGAGGGCAGGGATTGAACTATGAGGCGGCGATGGGAGAGCCTGCTATATTACTTACTGACCCTTCAACTGCTTCTGTTACCAATGAATAATCGTTATTCCTGCTTTTTCTCTGAGTTAGAAGGAACATTATTCTTTCCTTACTGTGTGAGAAACGTGATTGTGGGCCTGTGATCATTTCATAAGTTAAACCCATAGCTTATCTTGTTGCCATCTCATGGAGTAGATTTATAGTGATTTGGCACATTTGGTTTTTGAAATACTGTTTTTTTGTCTTTATTTCTTTGAGTCTTTTTGCTCAAGTGAGCACACCACCTTCCCTTCTCCCTCAACCTTTTTATTTTGTGTTAGATGACTTTTGTTAATTAAATGAATTATTTCCTGTGCACGAGGCTAACTTTTTTGTCCATTGTGTTATTTCTCTGTTTTAATTGTTCTTTGATGCATAACTCTAACTTTGACTCGGCCACAAATTTTAATAACATGCCGTTTTAATTCTTCTGACAGTTAACAAAAAATTTTAAGTAAGATTGGAGTTAAGTTCAAACATTCTGAGTTCTATGCTAGATGAGTTGTCATTCTTATTAGTCTTGAGTTCAGTTCTTCAGTCAATTTTAAGTGCTTTTGACAGCATTTTCTACTGTAATTTATTTAAATTAATCTGGTGAGTAGAGTTTTATGTGTCACAATAAAGATGTTACTCAAATTAAGACGTTTTATATGTGCTAAATTCCCTTTATTATCCCACTGTTAGTCCCATTTTTCAAAAGCAAAAAATATTAATCTTGTATTTTTTATGAGCCTGCTCAGTTAAAGATTTCCATATGCTGTGTTTTCCATCAGGGGAGCTGTGGACTGTTATGTGTTGTGGATGATTTTTATAGGTGTTTTGGAGTGTTCTTTTCCTATTTCTGTTACTCATAGTAGTACCTAGTTAAAGTGACATCTCTTTCAAAACTAATACATTTGAGACCACACTTCCAGTTCCTGGTCTATTGGTTTTTTTTTTCCTGGATTTCCACAAAGTCTGATCTTAGCCTTGAGAAATGGCAATTTTCCAATATGAAAAAAGAAGTTGTAGATTTTGGAAATACTTGTCGGAATTTTCCACTGTGTTATAAATGAATTTTATTTTAGCCTTTGTGGGCAGCTTGTACACTGTTATCCACCAACATTATGATCTAGAATCAGGTAGGGTAGAGAGGTTGTTGGGCGGTAGGGAATGGTGTGGGATGTGAGGACTGGGCTTCACTTCCCAGGTAGAAAAGGGCAGTCAGAAGAACCAGTGTAGGTCCCTAAGGAAGACATGACTCATTGAAGGAATGAAGCGAGAACCTCCAGTGTTGGTGACAGGCGTGAAAGAAACTGATGGAGCATATATAGGAGTTAACTAAACAAGAAATGCATGTGATTTTCATAAGCAAAGATAGCGAAGTAACTCCTGACTCCTACATAATGGTCAGGACTGAACATTGTCCAGAGCGAGATAAGTAAAGAGGAAAAATTAACTCTGAAAATATCAATTGTAGTTTTCATATGTAAACATTCATGCTTTTATTCTTCATAGGGAAATATGATTGCGTTATTGATTTGAATCCTAATCCCCAAAGTAATTATGTCTACACTAGACTCTAGACGAGTAGACCCTACATTCCGCAAGAGATGGTACAGAAGGATCATCTAGAGACATTAAGAAATAAAAGAGGCCTGCAGACATTATGCCCAGATATTCTGATTTGTCATATCCAGGTCAGAGACCAGAACTTTGTATTTTAAAAATACATTCTCCAGATAATTTTAGTATGCACCCATGACTTTTAACAATTTAACTCTAAGGCTAATCCTGCTCTTGGGCAAGGATGCTTAAGAAACTGTAGGTCAATTCTTAGGACATTTGATACCAAGTCACCTTTACTGTTAGTCTGGAATCTAAAATCCTGTTTCTCTTTCTGTCTTATTCCTGAAACTGGGTTGTTGCCTTGTACTCCACCCAAATCTTTTGACTTATTCCTACTTCTCTTTAGGACTTTAGTTCTATTTCTGAATCTCACATAGGAACTGGGGCTCTGCTTTCATTCATTACTTTTTGTCTTCCAGATACAGGCTGAATGCCTCTTACTGGATGCTCTGTATTTAATTTACCTACCTTCCTCCCTCTCTCCCTCTCTCCCTCCCTCCCCGTCTTTTGCCTTTTCTCTATCTCTTCGCCAAATCTCCTTCATGCTGACAACTGCTGGCTTAGATTACCGGCTTAGACTGCCTTCATTTGCATCACACAATTAGAATACCATTTTTTCCCCCAGCGTTCTCCGATAAAGCCCTCCGTTTATTCATCCCATGTCATTAATTCCACAGAGACATGCAGTAGGGTTTTGTTCAAACTAATGTCAGAAGTAGTGGGTCATGCATAGTTTTCATAAAATGCCTGGTTACTGCTAGATTTTTTTACTTGAGACCTTTAGATAACACTCTCCTGTCCACTGTTACTATTCTTAGGACTAGAAATCCTGTTAATTCCCAGAGGACAGTTTTACCCTAGGGGGAAAATAAAGTGGGCAATATAATTCACTGCTGCAATAGGAAAGGGAAGTTTATACTTGTCTGAGTTTTCATAAAGCACAGAGTCATTTTAGGACCTTTGCAAAGAAGAAATCAAGAGGGGTTTCAGCGAGAGAACAAACAGAACAGTGACAAAGGACCCTGACCCTTGTGAGTTACTCCACTGAGTGGTCAGTGTGCAGGAAACCTTTGACTGAAAATACCCAATTGCGATCATTTTTCTAGTTTTCATTCTCTTCCTTCTAGTTCTGTGTACTTCTCCACGACATGACCTGAGACTTCATTCACCTCTTCATTCGCTTCTAGTACCTCAGACTGTTTTTCATTTACCTTTTTTTTGTTTCTATAACCTTTCTATCTTTTTCTTATTCTCAATATTACATTTTAATAAAAAGCAGTTATTGAAGTCTGCTAAACATAAGTTTACTTCTCTTAATTTGACATTACATTTTTGCTTTAGTGCCATATTTAAGCTTAATTTCTAGTTGGCAAATTTAGTAGTCAAGTGATTCTAACTTACTGTAAATCTGTACAGCTTCTTTAATTCAGGGCTCTAAATGATCACTAGGGTTTTAGCTGGACTAGTATATTGTTATATTAACTGCTGGAAAAGATTGATTAATCCAGAGGAGTCTGTAAATAATATTGTAGAGGAAATATTTGCCCTATTAAAGGAATAGTTTTAAAGTACTTTGTTCCATCAATACAGATATTTATTGAATATGTTGTATTTTTGAGTACTGTTCTAGGTACTGGTGATCATCAGGGAGAAAATAGAAAGTCGGGAGGCAGGCAGTAAAAAACTCCAGAAAAATAACAAATACAAAAACTTGAGAGGGATGCATGCTGTGAAGAAAAATGAGACAATGGAATGTAAGAGCGTGGGGAGGGCTTAAATAATATGTTAATGATAATATTCTCGAATCCATTTAAGCAACGCACAGGATTTCTGTATGACTGTAGTATTTGTGCTGTCTCACTGATATTTCTGGATTTGGAGCTCCAAATATGAACTTTTTTTTTAAACATTTAGTTTAATATGGAGGAGGTTGAGGTTGATGAGAGTTCTGGTTTCTCCACAGATGGCTGAGTAGCGTTTGCTACTCTGGGTCTATTGAATGTGAATGAAAGGAGATAGTGATGCTGTAGCATTGTATTTTGGGCTGGACAGAGTATCAACTGGTGTTTATCATTCCAGCACTGTGTTTGAGTACGTCTGTGTACCAGGCCTGTGCTGGCCGTGAAGATTTGAGAGTGAGTAAGGCAGATGTCATCTCTGCTCTCCTGGCTCTGTCAGCATAGAAGCTAATGGGAAAGCCACCTGACATGAGGTATAAAACTTCTCTATTCAGTGGGCAGAACGCAAGGCTGCGTGAGTGTGAGCACTAGAAGAGAGCTGTCCCAAGAGAAGCAGAGTAACATCCGCAAGCCAAATGCTTACTAACACTTTCTCTTGCTGCTGTTCTCTTTGTTTTTCTCCATATCCTCACACATACACATATATGCCTATAAATATAAGGACATATACACACATACACATACACATATGTATGTGTAAACATGTACAAATTTTATATGCGTTACTATTTATAAAGATCTTTCATGTTTATTATTTTGTACCTTGCTAAAATCTATACTTAGGTATTATTATTTCTATTTTACAGATCAAGTAATTAGGCCCAGAGTTTACGTACTTTGCTCCAAATCACTTAGCCAACAAATGCTTGCGGCTAGATTTGAATATAGCTTTTTCAACTATGGGGAAGTAGTACAGCTCTTTTTACCATACTGCATTTTTCTCTGTTTCAAAAAATAAGTGATAATTATTTCTTCCATTAAATATTTCTTCAACATCTTCCATTAAAAGAACCACCTGTTTCCTAAAAAAAAATGAATAAACAAACATCCTGTGTGTATGTATTAGTATATGCTACTATATGGTACTGTATGTTATTTTGGCCAACTCCCTGAATTAAAAAATACTTTATAAATACATTTTTCCATGATTATTCACATCTGCGCTGCCAGAATGAGCACTGACAATAATTATTCTGGCCATAAAAGTATTTTTCTGACTCCCGTGAGAGATAGAAAAGTAAAGATCTAGAGAGCAATGATTTTGAGTTGATAAAAATAGGAGGAACCCAGCTTAGACTTCTGTTAATGCACATTTCATGATGTGCTTCCTAATTGTTTATATGTATTTCTCTTTGACTTGAATGTAGGTACTTCGAGGTCAGGTGCGCTATTTAAGTCTTTGTAACCACAGCAGAAAGGCCAGGGTTCCTGGAGGGAGAGTTATCCAAGGATTATTGTTTGAAAGACAAAGACCGAGGAGTATTCTTGAGGAAAGGAAACGACAGACATGGCATGGGGAGAAATGCCAAATATGGGTGAGGGGGCAGAAGGCAGCAAAACACACTGCCACGTGTGTACCTATGCAACTATCTTGCATGTTCTGCACATGTACCCCAAAACCTAAAATGCAATAAAAATTAAAAAAAAAAAAAAAGAAAAACAAATGCAAAGCGTGATCCTGTCCTGGATCTTGGACTAGGAAGAAATACAACTATGAGGTATATCATTGGGACAATGAGCAAAATTTGAATATTGATTGTGGGTTAGAAAGTAGTTTTGTATCAGAGTACTTTTTTATACAAGGAAGTATTAGGGATGAAGGGGCATAATGTCTGCAACTTACTCTCAAATGGTGTGTGTGTGTGTGTGTGTGTGTGCGTGTGTGCGTGTGTGTGCATGTGTGTGCGTGTGTGCGTGTGTAGAAAGAGAAGGGGGATTGAGAGCAAATGGGGCAAATTGTTCACAAATTGGTGAAACTTGAGGAAAGAGTAAGATAATTTTGTACTATTCTTGCAACTTTTCTCTAAGCTTAAACTTATATCAAAATTAACATTTCCAAAAATGATTGGATAAAGTTGACATAGCTCATAAGTCTAAAGGAACTTTGTTTGTACTGGGTTGCATCCCCAATTAAAAAGAAGCAGAAAATACCACATAACTAACTAAAATAACAAACAGAAGTGAGTTTAAGAGTTTGTAGCCTGTTTTTATGCTAGTTTAAAATTCCTAGTATCACCTACAAATGCATCAAATTCTATATAATTAGTGTCCGGATTGGAGCTGAGCAGTGGAGTTTATTTTCTTCAAGTTTTGTTTTCTGTCTCCCTTATAACTTGACTTGGTGACATGAGATTAAATGTGAAATTGGAGTAGTGTCTAAATATAGTCCCACTCTGTTTATCTAATATTGTAGGGCAATTGATACCAGAGTAGGTGATTGGTTACTCTATGTTCCAGAACAATTCATTTCATTTCTTCTACACAGAAAAATATTGCTCAAGAATAAAATCACATTTTCAAAGAGTAAAAGTAAAAATAAAACTGCTAACTACTTCTATTGCTTAAGGTACCTATTTTCATGATTCTGTAGTGAGTGACATCTATACAAGGACAAGTAGCTTTCTTCTTGTCATCTCCTTACTATTATGATAATCTTGGACTTCCCAGATACTTTCCTTGAATTCAGAAGCTTCATCAGTCATTGACAAAGTCGCCTCTATGGACTCTGATTTTTTTATTGCTTCCCTGACATTTTAAATAGCCAGTATCAATTATTTTTCATAGCCTGTCATCAGTCCTTAGATAATATTGCAATGGGCTATCAAAGTATTTCTATATTTAGTAGCAGTACGTTCTGAATCTCCATAGAGCAGTGTGTACAGTTAGTTACACAGATCTTCACCTGAAGCAGGAATCACACTAAGTAGGTTTTTAGTGTTTACTAAGCTAATAGGTGTATAAAGTGAACTGTTGAGAAGATGATACACCTATATCTGGTTAAAATTATTACCACTGCCTAAATATACACACACAATATTTTAAGGGGTGCATTTGCAGATTGTGCAGGATTGTTACATAGGTATACACATGCCATTGTGGTTTGCTGTATCCATTCCCCCATCTATATTAGGTATTTCTCCTATGTTATCCCTCCCCAATCCCACCGTCCCCTCCTCTCCCTCCTATAGCTCCCTCAACCTCAACAGGCCCCAGTGTATGATGTTCCCCTCCCTGTGTCCGTGTGTTCTCATTGTTCAATACCCACTTACGAGTGAGAACATGTGGTGTTTGGTTTTCTGTTCTTGTGTTAGTTTGCTGAGAATGATGGTTTTTCCAGCTTCATCCATGTCCCTGCAAGGTACATGAACTCATCTTTTTTATGGCTGCATAGTATCCCATGGTGTTTATGTGCCCCATTTCCTTTATGTGGTCTGTCATTGATGGGCGTTTGGGTTGGTTCTACATTTTAAAATTAATAACATGTCAGAGCATAAGCACATGCTGGATATTCATTTTCCCTTTTGTTGAAAGAGACAAAGATCAGTTTTAAAAGTGGTGCTCATTTCAGATATATATATTATATATATAATTCATTAAAAATTTAATTGTTGCATAGAAATGCTGAGCTTACGGAAATTCTCACATTTCAAATTTATTAAAAATTAAAAATTCGAAGCAAACGTTTGCAAGACATAATCAGGTCTTCTGGCTATGTGATTTAATGCCCTCACCTGCTCCCACAATCCCTGTGTGCACTCGTATACCCCCTTTCATGCTGTCATGGACCTCATAGTCCTGATCCTTTGGGAACAAAATTTTAAACTAAACAATGAAATGAATCTAGTCCTGCTAATAGGCAAAAATTCAAGTAACAGTGGTATTCACTGACCATTCTTCCTTCTTTCACCTTAGTATATATGTTAGGAAAATAGGAGGGATTTGTGGGATGGAGTAAATCTTGGTATTTCCACGTAAGAACCTGACTGAACTTAACTTTCTTCTTATTTATCCATGTCTTTGGATAGTTCTGAGTAGTGAAACAGGGATATTGATAGTAAGCTTTACAGACAGCAGAATTGAAGTCTATAGTCCAGTTGTTTAAAATGAAGATTGCTCACACTGGGAGAGATCTACTTAGAACAAGGTTACCATAGTCACAAGGCTGAAACATTTCTCAAATATTGGTTTGACTTCCAGGACACCAAGTCAACTGATCCACGGTTAGTGGGATAGAAAAAACAAACAATGTAGATCTTTAACATCCTTCTTCAAGCTAGAAGGGAAATAGCAAAAATAAACTGGCAAGGCTGGGAATGGACTGAGAAGAGAAAAGACAGCTTGCTTCTTTACTTTTAATTGTGACTTTTTTTGAAACACACTTAAGCATTTTGAAAGGAATGTGGTGTCTTTCATCATGTGTGAATTCAAGATCTTACAGCTTTGTAATATCTTTTTCTGCCAAGTACTAGATTTGGTTGAACTTTTGGATAATACGTTTTTGTTTGCTTTCAAATATTAAGAAAGATCTCTCATGCAACCTTCTGTTTTCCCTAGGAGTTTAACAGTGTTGAGGGAATGGTAAAAGTTTATGGGAAAAATAAAGATCCACATTCAGACATTTTTGTTTTATGTCTCTTTTGGCTCAGGCAGCCCTAAGCCTACTGTTAAGGTATTTATAAGAATAAACTAACTCTCTGGTGCTGTTTTCTTCCTGCTTCTGCTTGTGTTTGTAACATTCCTATGTGACATTTTTCTTCCCTCTGCTCCCTAAGAAATGGAGTGCCTTGCTCTGTTTATGACTCTGAAGTGGGAGCTGCTGTCCTTTGGACATTCCAGGAGTGTGAATGGAAGGACACAGGTTAGATTGAGCAACATGTGCTCACATTGCACTGAAGAGACGAATCTGATCTGAGATGTGATTCTCGTTGGTGCATTATAAGAAATGAGAACAGGGAATGTTTCTTATGCTCTGTCTATAGGATGTGCCAGCACATCTCACTAGATACACTTTGTCCAACTTAACATCCTCTTTCATTCCTCACTTTTCCCCAAATTTAAAGAGTTGGATTTTCACTAATACCTTGTAGTCTCTGGCACTCCTTTCCATGAAACTGTGGTATGTGTCCTGGTGAGATAATTAGAAATTTGGCTTGTTGTTACCTAGTTGACTCCGTGCTTGTCTTGACTATTACTTTATTCTTCCTTAACTCTTCGTTTTAGTCCCTTCTGTGCTAGCTCCTGTAGAAAAGAGGATTTAACATACTCATGTGCACTACAGCTGTTACCAGCACCATCATTTTTGCTTTGGAATGGCAATGATTTAAGAACTTAAAGCCAAAGGCTTATCAGTATCCAGCCCATATTTTCTACATGATCTACATTTCCCCATTAATGAGCACTCTTGAATTTAAGTTAAAATATAAAGCAACCTGAATATACATTTATTCATTCAAATATCTATTTAATAAATATTTATTGCTCATTGGATACTGGCATCGTGTAGGTACTGATTTACTCAGCCAAGTACAGTAGAGTGCTATACAAATTAATAAGAGACTACTCTGTTATTTTCTTTTGGGCTTTTCAGGCATCCTATGCTGAGTCTTGTGTTGAAGATACAATAATACTGAAAATAATCTAATTCCTTAGTGTCCTGGTGACATATCTTACACTTGGATTTATGGCTTATAGTACAATAATCTAAAATTCTTTTTTTTTTTTTGAGATGGAGTTTCACTCTTGTTACCCAGGCTGGAGTGCAATGGCGCCATCTCAGCTCACTGCAGCCTCCCCCTCCTGGGTTCAGGCAATTCTCCTGCCTCAGCCTCCTGAGTAACTGGGACTACAGGCATGTGCCACCAAGCCCAGCTAATTTTTTGTATTTTTAGTAGAGACGGGGTTTCACCATGTTGACCAGGATGGTCTCGATCTCTTGACCTCGTGATCCACCCGCCTCGGCCTCCCAAAGTGCTGGGATTACAGGCTTGAGCCACCGTGCCCGGCCTTATAATCTAAAATTCTTAATAACAGTAGACTGAAATCCTTCATATCTTTATCTTAGTAATTGCCCACACCTGAGATTTAAACAAAATAAATAATTCAAAACAAGAAGAAACATCAAATAACAGCGTGGTGCTGTTTATTGAATGCTCTATAAACTGACAAAGTATTGGCGACCAACAGTCCAACTGTAAGGAAGGAGACAGTTAAAATGTGACAGCTCTGCTTAGAATTTTAAGCCACGCACTTGAATGAGAACTCTGTGGAAAGATTATGTTACAGCATGGGAAAGTGTTTATGATGTTGGTACAGCTCTAGTTCCCCAAGAAACAGACTCCAACATGGAGATTTGCACTCAGGAAGGCTCCTGGGCAGTATGCTCAGGATCAGTGATCCCACCAGGCAAATCTCATTAGGTTTCAAGGCCTGAGAATGATCCTTGTGTTTCTCAGCTCTGCCTTCTGGGTCATCCTTTTCTCATGAAAGGTAGTACATGTTTGCAGTTGAGGAATTTTACTAGACTGTCTCCCTGTGAGAATGTGAAGAAGGTAGATAGGGCAGAGGGAAAAGCTGAATTGCTATTGCAGATGCCATCGCAGCAGAGATCTCAGCTGATCTCTTCAGAATTGTCCCTGACTGGGACAAGAAGGAGGTGTCTTTGTGTTATGACTACCCACTCTCCAAACTAACTATCTTAAAAGTAGGCTCCCTTGTGGAGGCGGTGGGATCTTGGGCTGGCAGCTCTCTTCAGCTGAAGGCAATGCCTAGAGTTAGATTCAGTTGAGAGATGACAGCTACAGACACTCCCAGTATCTGTTAGAGATGATGAATTATACAAAAAGGAAAATTTAAACTGTTTGGGCACATCATGAACATTATGAATCCAAGTACGTAAAGTATGTGTGAGTATGCACAGAAAGTGGAGGGGACACTGAAGAAATGAATATGGCTGTGCTACAAAAGAAAAGAGAATCCGTGAGAACATACCCCCTTCCCTAAACAAACAGTGAAACCAGACGGATGGTCGTCTCCGCTGAAATAATGAAAGAATTCAAGTATATCTTTTTTCCTCCTCATTCACTTTTAAAAGACCATTAAGAAAATTCTTTCAGGTCTAGCCTTTCCCTTGTGTTTTATTTGTACAGTATGTTGGAGTGGGGTGATGACATAATGACAAACATAGCTTAGTGTTCTGTGAGATCTGCTTTGAGACTCTAAAATAAGAATTGTCACCCTGCTCAGTGTGCTTTAGTCATTCCTAGGGTGGTGTCACCCATGACGCTAAAGAAGCAGTGGTTATGAGTTCAGTAACTGCGTGTACCGCTGATACTCATTTTCACGGCTCTAAATTACTTCCTTTCTCAGCTTAACATTTTATATATGCATGATCAAAGTGGAAATTGGGCATGAAATATGTGAATGGCACAAGGCAAATAAATCAAATACAATACTGGGAAAACAGTTTGAAGTGTACATGCTAGTGAAGAGGAATAAACCTGGGCATCTATTTCCCCAAGTTAGGGCACATACACAAAAAAGACTGTAATCCTGGCATAAAAGCTTCTCATGTCAGCTCCCTTATCTGAAATAGACTTCCTATTTCCTGACTGCTTTCTTATTTCTTTCCAAAGCATAACTCGTAATATCCTTCCAAATCACACATACCGTGTGTGTGAGTTTTCTAGAGTACCCTTGTTTTTTTATATTATACAGTTCATTAAAGCTGGCTTTAATGCATTTTGAATTACTTCTTTGAAAATATAAGATGAGAAGACAAAGGAGAACATGAGAACTATTTTCAGGTACTTTAAAGGACTTCTGTGAGAAGAGGAGCTAGGTTTGTTCAAATCACCACCTAGTATATGAGGGTATATTAGAACTAGTGGACTAAAGTTATGGGAATAGATTTGGTCTCATGTGGAAGAAGGAAGGAATTTTATAATTACTGGAGATACTCAGTATTGGAAGAGCAAGCTTCTTGAGCTGCTCATCAGGGTGGTGGTTAAAAAGAGGAGGAATGACTGTCTATGAGATTGCTGTGTTTCGAGAAATACTGGACTGGTTATCAGTCAAGTTCTCATGTACTTGATGGCTTCATGAATCAATGTTCTACCAAATGGTTTATTTGTGTATTCACCAATTCTGCTTTAAGCAAATATATGCATAATCATAAGATTTCATCTTCCAGAGTATAGAAGTATTAGCATTGCTTGTGGATGCTGTAAAAAATGCTCTGATGCTACTGTAATAGCTACAGCATAGAAACACATAGCATACTAATTTCTGTCACTCTTAATATCTAATGCTATTTGTCTAATGAAATACATTTTTAGGCCTTTGGCTAAGTATTTATTACCTAACTTAATAGGAAAATTATAAAATATTTCAGATTTCCATCAATTTCATTTCTTTACCACAATACATTTTGTTTTTCAAAAGTCAATCCCCTTTGTACAAATTGGACTGCAGCATAGCTCCCAACACTTGGTTGGAGCAGTTGAGGAGGGTGAATAGCAATTTAGTGATTTAAAAATGTGGAGGGTGGGGCCAAGTAAAGTACTCTCAGCAAATATAGAATAAGTGAAATCATAACAGTTTCTCAGACCACAGTGCAATGAAATTAGAACTCAGGATTAATCCAGCAAATATAGAATAAGTGAAATCATAACAGTTTCTCAGACCACAGTGCAATGAAATTAGAACTCAGGATTAATCTTAATCCTGAGTTAAGAAACTCACTCAGAACAACACAATTTCATGAAAATTGAACAACTTGCTCCTGAATGACTCCTGGGTAAATAATGAAATTAAGGCAGACATCAAGAAGTTCTTTGAAACCAATGACAACAAAGGGAGAGCATACCTGAATCTCTGGGACATAGCTAAAACAGTGTTAAGATGGAAATTTATACCCCAAAAATGCCCACATCAGAAAGCTAGAAAGATTTCAAATAGACACCCTAACATTACAATTAAAAGAGCTAGAGAGGCAAGAGCAAACTAATCCAAAAGCTAGCAGAAGACAAGAGATAACTAAGATCAGAGAAGAACTGAAGGGGACAGAGACATGAAGAACCCTTCAAAAAAATCAATGAATACAGTAGCTGATATTCTGAAAAAATTAACAAAATAGATCAATAGATAGGCTAATGGAGAAGAATCAAATAATAAAAAAATGATAAAAGGGATATCACCACTGATCCCACAGAAATACAAACTACCATCAAAAAATACTATAAATATGTCTATGCAAATAAATTAGAAAATCTAGAAGAAATGGATAAATTCCTGGATGCATACACCCCACCAAGACTAAACCAGGAAGAAGTTGAATCCCTGAATACAGCAATAACAAGCTCTGAAATTGAGGCAGTAATTAATAGCTTACCAACCAAAAAAAGCCCAGGACCAGATGGATTCACAGCTGAATTCTACCAGAAATACAAGGAGAAGCTAGTACCATTCCTTTGGAAACTATTTCAAACAATTGAAAAGGACAGACTCCTCCCTAACTCATTTTATGAAGCCAGCATCATCCTGATACCAAAACCAGGAAGAGACACAACAAAAAAGAAAAAGTCAGGCCAATATCCCTGATGAACATCGATGCGAAAATCCTCAATAAAATACTGGCAACCCAAATCCAGCAGCGCATCAAAAAACTTATCCACCATAATCAAGTCAGCTTCATCCCTGGGATGCAAGTCTTGTTCCACATATACAAATGCATAAATGTAATCCATCACCTAAACAGAACCAAAGACCACATGATTATTTGAATAGATGCAGAAAAGGCCTTCAAAAAAATTCAACATTACTTCATGCTAAACGCTAATAAACTAGGTATTGATGGAACATATCTCAAAATAGAGCTATTTATGACAAAGAGCTAATATATGAAAAAATTCAACATTGTTTCATGCTAAACACTAATAAACTAGGTAGTGATGGAACATATCTCAAAATAGAGCTATTTATGACATACAGCTAATATCATATGAAAAATTCAACATTGCTTCATGCTAAACTGTAATAAACTAGGTATTGATGGAACATATCTCAAAATAGTAAGAGCTATTTATGACAAATAGCTAATATCATATGGAATAGGCAAAAGCTAGAAGCATTCCCTTTGAAAACTGGTATAAGAAAAGGATGCTGTCTCTCACAACTCGTATTCAACATATTGGAAGATGTGGTCAGGGCAACCAGGGAAGAGAAAGAAATAAAGGGTATTCAAATAGGAAGAGAGGAAGTCAAGTTGTCTCTGTTTGCAGATGACGTTATTTTATATTTAGAAAACCCCAGCTGGGTGCCGTGGCTCGCACCTGTAATCCCACAGGGATTACAGGCTGAGGCAGGCAGATCACCTGAGGCCAGCCTGGCTAACATAGTGTAATCCCATCTCTACTAAAAATACAAAAATTAGCCAGGCATGGTGGTGCATGCTTGTTGTAGTCCCAGCTACTTGGGAGGCTGAGGCAGGGGAATTGCTCGAACGCAGGAGGCGGAAGTTATGGTGAGCTGAGATTGCACCAGCTTGGGCAACAGAGCAAGACTCTGTCTCAAAACAAAATCCTCATCATTTCAGCCCAAAAACTTCTTGAACTGATAAGCAACTTCAGCAAAGTGTCAGAATACAAAGTCTATGTGCAAAACTCACAGTAATTCCTTTACGCCAACAGTAGGCAAACAGAGAGTGAAATCATGAATGAAGTTCCATTCACAAATGCTGCAAAGAGAAGAAAATACCTAGGAATACAGATAACAAGGGATGTGAAGGACCTCTTCAAGGAGAACTACAAACCAATGCTCAAGGAAATAAGAGAGGACACAAACAGATGGAAAAAACATTCCATGCTCATGGATAGGAAGAATATCATGAAAATGGCCTCACTGCCCAAAGTAATTTTTAGATTCAATGCTGTTCACATCAAACTACTATTGACATTCTTCACAGAATTAGAAAAAATTTTAAAAACGTCATATGGAATCAAAGCCCTGTTTAGCCAACACAATCCTAAACAAAAAGAACAAAGCTGGAGGCATCAGGCTACCTGACTTCAAAGTATACTACAAGGCTACAGTAACCAAAACAGTATAGTACTGACACCAAAACAAACATATAGACCAATGGAGCAGAACAAGAGACCTCAGAAATAACACCACACCTCTTTAACCCCCTGATCTTTGACAAACCTGACCAAAAAAAAAAAAATAATTAAAAAACCCGAAAAAGAAAACAAAAACAAAACCACAAAAAAGCAATGGGGAAAGGATCTTCCATTTTGTAAATGGTGCTGGGAAAACTGGCTAGCCATATGCATAAAACTGAACCTAGACCCCTTTCTTACAACTTATATAAAAATTAAGGTGGACTAAACACTTAAATGTAAAACCCCAAACCATAAAAACCCTGGAAGAAAACCTAAGCAATACCATTCAGGACATAGGCACGGGCAAAAACTTCATGACAAAAAGGCCAACAGTAATGGCAACAAAAGCCAAATCGACAAATGGGATGTAATTAAACTAAAGAGCTTCTACACAGCAAGAGAAACTGTCGTCAGAGTCAACAGGCAACCTACAGAATGGGAGAAAATTTTTGTAATTTTCTGACAAAGATCTAATACCCAGAATTTACAAGGAACTTAACCACATTCAACAAAAACAAAAAAACTCTTTACAAAGTGGGCAAAGGATATGAACACACACTTCTCAAAAGAAGACAATCACACAGCCATCAAACCAAAAAGCTCTACATCAGTGATGTGCTTCATCAGAGAAATGCAAATCAAAACCACAGTAAGATACCATCTCACGCCACTTAGAATGGCAATTACTAAGAAGTCTAGGAACAGCAGATGCTGTGGAGAAATAGCAACACTTTTACACTGTTGGTGGGAGTGTAAATTAGTTCAACCATTGTGGAAGACAGTGTGGCGATTCCTCAAGGATCTAGAACCAGAAGTACCATTTGACCCAGCAATCCCATTACTGGATATATCCTCAAAGGAGTATGAATCATACTACTATAAAGACACATGCACATGTATGTTTGTTGCAGTACTGTTTACATTAGTAAAGACTTGGAACCAACTGAAATATTCATCAGCAATAGACTGGATAAAGAAAATGTGGTACATATACACCATGGAATACTAGGCAGCCATAAAAATGAATGAGATCATGTCCTTTGCAAGGGACATCGATGAAGCTGGAAGCCATCATTCTCAGCAAACTAACACAAGAACAGAAAACCAAACACCATACATTCTTATTCATAAGTGGGAGTTGAACATTGAGAACACATGGACACAGGGGAACGTCACACACCATGGCCTGTTGGAGGGTGAGGGGAGGGATGGATCAAAAGGTGCTCAAGCCACCATGGCACATTATACCTGTGCAAAAAACCTGCATGTTCCGTGGTTTTTAATTTTTTATTTCTTATAAAAAGAATGGAATGCATAAAAAGAATGTATCCCATTCATTTTATAAGAAATAAAAAATAAATGTGAGCACGAAAGAGTCATTGGCATTAATTAACAGCTCTGAATAAGCTCTCTGAGGGTCCATCCATGTGGAAATCATGCTCTCCTGCTTCCTCTCTTGTGGCCTCCAATTTGAACAGTCATTATCAGCAAAAGCCAGAATCTATGTATGTCACAGTAATCTCCTCCTCCACCTTCTTCACCAGCAGATAAGACACTGGTAGAACGTATGTGTGTGAGCAATGATGAGAATACTTACCTGCAGGGAGATTCCAAAGCTTGGGAGCCACTGCCCTATTTTCAGTGTGGCAGATTGCATTCCAGAAGAAGGGGCCAGGTGTGGGCACAGAGCTGAAGCAGATGCTCCTGCAGCTCCTCTTTGTAATTAACTCATGTCTGCTTATCCTTTGACTCTGCACCTCACTGCTGCTGGGCTGCTGCTGGCTTCGTGTCTTCTCTGGCGATATTCCAGGATGCTGGGGAATGAAGACTGGCGAATGTGTTGAGCCTTTTGCCGCCTGCCAGGTGGCCAGCTTCTGAGAGCAGACATAGCACAAAGGCCTGAGAAGGCTGCCTGATTAGACATGTACTGCCCTGAAGCTGCCCACTTCTTAGCACTCAACACCTGTGGCTCTTCGTTGGCAAAAGAACAAGAGTTTGTGAGATAATAAGCATTCACACCTGTTAAATTTGTCATTTGGCATAACTTGCCCAAGTTAGTGTTAAAAGGCCTGCCAGTCACATGCCTGTCATTCCAGCTACTCAGGAGGCTGAGACAGGAGAATCGCTTGAACCCAGAAGACAGAGGTTGTGGTGAGCTGAGATCCTGCCATTGCACTCCAGCCTGGGCAACAAGAGTGCAACTCAGTCTCAAAAAAAAAAAAAAAAAAAAGGCCTGCTGGTGAATATTGAAGGGGAGCCAAAATACAGCAGTGGAAAAATCACATATGCACACGTATATGAATTTATGTCTACTACCTATGTTATGCACAGTCACATGATCAGTCACACCCAGATATATTTATTTTTCATTCATTAATTGATTTATGCTTTTGTAGATTCACCACAGACAAGGCATGGTACCAACAATTAGGGTTAGTGTAGTGGTCTTCATTTAGTTTCGCTCACACTCTGTAGTTTCTCTCCCTGGACCTTAGATAATATGTTTCTTCAGTCTGGAATGGTCTTCTTCCTCCCGTCTATCTGCTGCTTTCTCGGCTACCTCCTTGACACATCCTTTCCCTCCAGATACGTTACTTCTTAAAGGAAGCTGTCTTTGACCCAGTACATTACAGTAGGCCCCTGTTACGTGCTCTCATAGGATTCTGCCCCTCATCCTCAAACAGCCATTGCCATTGTATCTATTAGTACAGTTGCTGGGGTCTGTGTATGATTATTGGATTATTCTGTCACATAGCTCAATAAGGATAAGGCCCATCTCTGTTTCCATCACCATTGTATCCCCAGTGCCCAGCATGGAGACAGAGAGAGGTGTTCCTTCTTAATTTGTGTTTTTAAATTAAGAAATAAGTAAATGGTAAACAGGACATTACTCTTATCTTCAAAGAGGTTAAGTCTGGTTGAGGGATTGGACACATTAGCAGCTATTGTGTAGGAAATGCTAGGATGGGAATAACCACAAGGTGCTTTGGAAGCCTACGAAGTAGAGACATCCATCTCAGTCTTGGGGTGTCAAGGAAAGCATTCTCAAGGAATTTTGGTGTGAAGATACGCAAGATGAGTGAAGCAGTGAACTAGCTAAGTGGGGTAGGTAGGAGAACAGAATCCTAGTTAGAAAACAAAACAAAACACATAATCAGCATGTACAGAAGCCTGTAGATGAGAGAGAGATTGTTGAGCATGTTCAGGAAACTAAAAATGGATCATAATGACTGGTGTAGAGGTGTGAAATGGGGGACTGAGAGAGAGAAGGATGGGCTGTAAGTAAAAACTAAACCAAACCTTTCTGATTTTGGACTTTATTCAGAAGGCAAGTCATGGGAGGGCTTTACAGAGAAACAATATGATAAGATGTATAATTCGAGACTGTTGATCATGGTAGCCTAAAACAAAGTAGTGTTATGTAGGATAGAGAGACTAGCAGAGTGTCAGGGAAGATGCATTAGGAATATACACACAGCACACACACACTCTGTCTCTCATAATTTTATTGAAATCATATTCAACATTATTTTGACAGTTGTTGCTTAGCTTTATATGCTTTAAAATCAAATATCTTTTTACATCTCTTTTATATGTGTGCTTGTTTTGGTTAAGGCATACATACGGTCCCCTAGATCTTCTAAAATATTTATTGCTTTGTCTTTTGCATTTTAAGATTTTAATTGATCTGGAATTTGATTTTGTTTGAGGCATGAGATGGGATTTAATTTTATTGTTTTCCAGATGGCTAGTGCCATTTATTAAGTAAACCATTCTTTTCCCTTTGAATTGAAATACTATTCTGTGGTATCTTAAAGCTTCTCATACACAGATTTACTTCAACAAAAAGATATAATTTTATGCTCTTCTACTATGTGTATACTGATTATTTTCATGTCTCACAGTATTTTCTAGAACCTCCAAGATAATATTGAAAACAGTGATAATAGCAGGCATACTTGTCAAATTACTGATTTTAGTTGAAATGTTTTTAGTATTTCACTATTTGAAATAGCTGCTTCTGGTTTTTGGAAAAGAGCTTTTATTATATTTGAATAGTTTCTTTATATCCCTATTCTATTCAAAATGGTTATTAAGATGGTCAAATCTTGGACTTTGCAGATTCTACTGATATGACCATATTATTTTCTTGTTTAATTTTATAAATATACTTTATGCTGATATATTTTCTACTGATGAACTGTTTCACTTCTGATATAAATCCAACTTGGTCATGATGAATTATTCTTTCATAAATTGCTAGATTCTATCTGCTACTAGTTTAGCAAATATAAGAAATTGGTTTTAGTGTAATATATCTGGTTTTGACATAAAGTTATGTGGGATTAATAAAGGAATTGAGTGATTATAACTTTTTTGTATGGCCTGAAAATGTTTTAAAAGTGTTGCAATTTATATATATATATATATAATATTTATATATATTTATATATAATTTATATATAAAATTTATATATAATTTATATATATTACATATATATATACATATATGTATGTATGTATATATATTTGTGTGTGTGTGTGTGTGTGTGTGTATGTATTTCTAATTGCTATCCAGAACTCAGGTTGCCTGTTTCTTCTTGGGTCAACTTTGGTCATTTATACTTTGCCAGGTACCCATTTCCTTTCATTTACACGTTTATTCACAGAAAGTTGCATGGTTCTTTTCTGACTTACTTATTTTGTCTTAATATGTGCGTACATATTCTTATTCCAATTTGGTTTTTTCCTTTCTTGATTTCAACTTTTATCTATTAATTCCTTCTCTCAATTTTTTGTTTTCTTTAAGCTCATTACAGTTTTCTTAATTTGGAAGCTCTTTATTTACTTATTTATTTATGTTGCTGAAAACATTTCTGGCATACATTTTATTTGAGTATAGTTTTGTTGTACCTCAGAATTATGTATGATGTGGCTTCTTTTTATTGATTTCTTCTTCTTCTTTTTTTTTTGAGACGGAGTTTCGCTCTTGTTACCCAGGCTGGAGTGCAATGGCGCGATCTCGGCTCACCGCAACCTCCACCTCCTGGGTTCAGGCAATTCTCCTGCCTCAGCCTCCCGAGTAGCTGGGATTACAGGGGTGCGCCACCATGCCCAGCTAATTTTTTGTATTTTTAGTAGAGATGGGGTTTCACCATGTTGACCAGGATGGTCTCGATCTCTTGACCTCGTGATCTGCCTCAGCTTCCCAAGGTGCTGGGATTACAGGTTTCAGCCACCGTGCCCGGCCTTTTTATTGTTTTCTAAAAGATATAATTCAAATTTTGACTTTCTTTATTATCCAAGAGAATGCACTGCTTAACTTTCAAATAAATATATCACATTTTTGTTATTTCTGTTTATTATTAATT
This sequence comes from Leontopithecus rosalia, assembly GCA_028533165.1. NCBI lineage: Eukaryota > Metazoa > Chordata > Mammalia > Primates > Cebidae > Leontopithecus > Leontopithecus rosalia. The sequence goes on along the minus strand of CM052657.1, from coordinate 4,386,149 downwards.
TTTTATTATAAAAATGTGATCTGCAAAATCTTTACTTAAAATATTTTGTGGGGTTTTTGTGGTCAAGTATTTGAGCCATTTTTATAATTTTATATACATATAGTATATACATATGTACATAAACATGTTTGAGTTTGTTGCTTTTGCTATTAAATTTTATTCATCTGACTTTACCTTTTCATTAGTCTTTGTTCTTTATTATTAAGATTAATTTATCTGATTTTGCTTTTTATTGTTAATATTTTGGTTTCTCAAAAGGATGCATTAGAGTTTTCCACGAAAGTTTTATTTTTATCAAGGTTTTCTTTTACCTTCATTGTTCTGTTGTATAAAATTTTATTTAATTTCTCTATGAGTTAGCTGATTTATTCGTTAGATACCTTGGTACTAAGAGACATGTATTAGTGTTTCCTATTGTAATTGTAGTGATATAGAGTTCTTCTTTCATTCTTAATTTTGAAAATATATAATGCTTTATTGAAATATGATTTACATACCATACAAGTTACCCAATAAAAGTGTACAATTCAATGGTTGTTAATATATTCACAAGGTTTTAAAACCATCACTGCAATCAATTTTACAACATGTTCATCACTCCTAAAAGAAACCACAGTAGAGAACTAACATCTTGGACGTCCACTCAAGAGACCTACTGAAAGCTGGTAATTTCAAAGACGACAGGAGGATAAATTTACAATGATGGGAAGAAACAAGTGTAAAAAGGCTGAGAATACTCAAAATCAGAACCCCTCTCCCTCTAAAGATGATCACATCTTTATCAATAATAGAACAAGACTTGATGGAGGAAGAGCGCATCCCAATAACAGAATCAAACTTCAGGTTATGGATAATAAAAAACTTCCGTGAGTTCAAAGAACATGTTGTAGCCCAACGTAAAGAAACTAACAACTTTGAAAAAAACTTTGAAAAAAGGTTTGACGAAATCCTAATGAGAATAGACAACTTAGAGAGGAATATAAGTGAATTAATAGAAATGAAGAATACAATACACGAACTCCGAGAAGTATGCACAGGTTTAAACACTCGAATTGTTCAAGCAGAAGAAAGGATAACAGAGGTCGAAGTCCAACTTAATGAAATAAAACAAGAAGACAAGATTAGAGAAAAAAGAATAAAAAGGAAT
>CM052657.1:4371782-4384502 GCA_028533165.1 Leontopithecus rosalia | reverse complement strand
CCCTCTTTCTCTTCCTCTTTCTTCCTCTCCTTTACTCATTTTTTTCCCTTTCTTTTGCTCTCTCAAAAAAAGAAAGAAATCAACTTGTAAACCTCTAGATCCAGGTCGGCAATATCTCTCTCATTGCTTGATTTCCTTCCTTCCCTTCCCTCCCCCCTCCCTCCCCCCCTCCCTTCCTCCTTCCCTCCCTCCTCCCTCCCCCCCTCCCTTCCTCCTTCCCTCCCTTTCTGCCCTCCTCCCTTCCTCCCCCACCAAAAAAAAGAAACCCCAGTAGCAATTAATTCCTTATTGCTTTTGCTTTATATATTTAGCTACACTGTTGCTTGATTTTTATCTCTTAGGTCTTCTTTGTAAACTATAATTTGGTTTTACTTTGTCTCTGTTTATTCTGTTTATCACTTCTCCTCTTCATTCTACCTTGTTGATATTAATCTTGCCTCTCCATTCCTGCTTTATTTCTTGGAGATTCTTGGAATTCATTGCCTGCTGATTCGTTTTCAATCTTTTATTTTTTAATCACCTTTTATAAATACCGTTCTTATAGAGGGAGTGAGAGTTTTCTCATTTAATGGGATAATTTATTCATTTACATTTACTTTAATCCATGATGTATATGATTTTCTTGATTTATCATATGTATTTTATATTGTTTTTGTTTGTGGTCTTTTGCTGACTTTGTAATTGGAGAGTTCTACTCTAAATTTTCATTTCATTATTAATTATTTTCCTTTTTCTCTTAGTAAAATTAGACCCATGAGTTGTTTTTATTATTTTAAAAGAAAATGTCAATTATTTCCTTTTTAAGATTATATTATTTCTCTTCCTCCAAGTTCCATTAAGAAGAAACTTTTAGAATAGGTTCATTTTTCTCCTTTCTACTTTCTCCCCTCTGCCCACCATCCAACTCCTGGGTTTTGCTGAGGTTATTTAGTTTCAGAATACGAATAAAATTTACCTTGCGGTAGTTTCGTAGTTTTTCTGTGTTTCAGTAATTTTAAATTAGTGTTCATACTACAAATGTCTAGATAATAGGTCATTATCCATAATATATGTCTAATGTGTATATAATGCATGGATATTCGTATGTATATACACATTTGAATATGAGGTATATCTACACATACATCGGAAAGCGTGTGTGTATGTGTGCATTGAAAGGTTCATTGTTGACTAATATGTCTGCTTTCCCTTCTTCTCCTAACTGGATTCCTATATTCCTTAATTCTGAGTGATTTGTTCTTTGATTAAGGTGTTTTCTCATTTTCTAAGGTGTTTCACTGAGTGTTGGAATCTCTGAATCTTTGACAGATATCTTGACTGGGTAGTAAAGTTTTAAGTTTCATTTCTGTCAGTATCTCACCTATATTTTTCTCTCATCATCTAACTTTCATTGTTGCAGATGAAAAGTAATTTTGTTTAAATTACTTGTTTTATCTCGCAACTAAAAGATCTTTATCTCTGCGTGTGTGTGTGTGTGTGTGTGTGTGTCTCTGTGTGTGTGTGTGTGTGTGTGTGTGTGTGTGTGTGTGTGTGTTTCTGATCAATCCTGGCTGCAGTTTCTGCCTTTTCCATCTGTAGATTCAGGATTTTCTGTGGTTCATGGGAAATTGTCTCTGTAATTCATTTAGTTATAGTCCTTCTTCCATTGTTTTCTTTCCTCTTTCTACATTATAGTGTTTTAGAAGTTGTTCTTCTAAATATGTTTATGAAAAATAGAAGGATCACAGAACAAATACTACAAGGGACTATCTCTTATTTTATAAGAAAGACACAGACATTTGCTTTGTGATTTGAAAGGAAGGGGTAATATTGATAGTTTTGTAGTATACTTTTATGATACTGTACTTGTTAGTTGTAGTTACTAAGTAAAAAAATTTGTTTCAGAGTATTCAGACAGGGGTTGGCTTCATCCTCATTACCACATTTCTATTATTAAAATTTGTATCTGACATATATTTTAAAGCGTATGTTCACAGATTTCTTTTTACTTTTAAATTCAGCGGTACATGTGTAGGTTTGTTATATAGGTAACATTGTGTCGTGGGGGTTTTGGGTACTGAGCATCTATCATTCAGATATTAAGCCTGGGACCAGTTAGTTTCAGTACAAGTTCTCACTGTCCTTCAGGCTGGAGTACAGTGGTGCAGTCACAACTCACTGCAGCCTAAACTTCCTTGGGCTCAGGTGATTCTCCCACTTCAGCCTCCAGAGTAGCTGGGACTGCAGGCCTGCACCACTATGCCTGGCTACTTTTTTGTATTTTTAGTAGAGACAGGGTTTGGCAATGTTTCCCAGGCTGGGAACACCTTTCATTTCATTTTTTGCTTGAGGCAAGGTCTGACTTCGCTGCCCAGGCTGGAGTACAGTTGCGTGATCATGGTTCATGCAACCTCAACATCCTGGGTCTAGGGACTGCAGACATGTACCATTGTGGCCTGCTAATTTTTGTGTTTTTTTTGGTAGATAACGGGGCTTCACTATGTTGCCCAGGCTGGTCTTGAACTTCTGGGCTCAAGCGTTCAGCCTGCTTTGGCCTCCCAAAGTGCTAGGTTTATAGGCATGAATCACTGTGTCCGGCCTGCTCTTTTATTCAAGTCTCCCTTCAAACGTTGTCTCCCTGAGGAGAGGCGGATGCTCTTTTTCCTGCACCTCCATCCACAATGTAATTTACTTTTCCGTAGGGGCCTGTGAAAGAAAATAATGTGTCTTTTTGTCTTCATATCCTTAGATGTGGCACAAGTGCAACCTTAAAAGGTTAGTAATATTCACCAAATACTTAAATTAATGCTTTCTATGAAAGAATGCTTATTCCTGGCCAGGTGCAGTGGCTCATGCCTGTAACCTCAGCACTTTGGGAGGCCAAGGTGGGCAGATTATGAAGTCAAGAAATCGAGACCATCCTGGCCAACATGGTGAAACACTATCTCTACTAAAAATACAAAAATTAGCTGGGCATAGTGGCATGTACCTGTAGTTCCAGCTACTTGGAAGGCTGAGGCAGTAGAATTGCTTGAACCTGGCAGATGGAGGTTGCAGTGAGCTGAGATCACGTCACTGCACTCCAGCCTGGTGACAGAGCCAGACTTCATCTCAACAAAAAAGCTTATTCTCCAGGTGTCAGGCATTTTGCCAGTGATAGATATGCAGACATAAATAGGGCAATGTCCTTGTCCTCAAGAAATGCATCTGAAGTGGGGTGGGATAGCAGATGAGAGACAACAGGACCAGGTCATGAAGGAACAGGTTCTATTTTATTTACAGCTAAAGGATGCCAGCATTTATGCTATTCGCTTTTTTAAAGAGGTGAATTAACGGTAGTTTAAAATTCTAACTTAACTTAAGCATTAATAAGAGCAGTTTTGTTATAAATTTTGCCCCTTGAGGAAGTGTATTCTTATAGACCCAAACGTCAAGCTGTCACAGAATCTTGTGATGTGAGGAGATGAGCATTGTCTATATGTTTCAAGTGATTTCCTGTAAGTGGGGTTTGCGTCAGTCGTAGGCGGAACCTTGGGAGTCAGAGTCGCATCAGCTGTCCGAAGTGAATCACTTTGTCTGTGCTTTCTGCATGTTGAGATTAGGTTTAAAATGAAAGTCTTGGCTGTTGACTTGTAGTATATTTGTAAAAGTTGAAGTAATCGTTCCTTGGTTTTAATCTTTTCAAATATAAGAATTTATTGTCTTTTCTCATCTTATGGAGTTTAACCATGGTGAGAATAAAATCTTTATTAGTTAACTGAATATTAAGGGTTTATACAGAATTGCTATGCATATTTTAATATAATATTCAAAATATTCAACTTTTTTAGTGATACAAATGTTACTTTAGCTTCGGGTATTCCTTAGATCATCATTTGCAAATGTCCAATCATTGTAGTACCAAGCTCCTTTACAGAGCAGCAAGGTTTTCTGGTTGAGAGATTGCTGTGCATAGAGTAGCTTTTTTTTTGTTGCCTGTGGTGAACTTATTTTCTGGATGATTCTGTGAGATCCGGGCATCAGACAGACAACATAAGCTTACTGTATTATCTTTACATTTGTGTGCATGATAACTGTGAACGCATTTTCAATGTTATGAGAAAGACAGAAGAACTTCTCTTTCTCTTCAATGCATATGGACCCTAAGTCTTTTGAAAATACAATTCTTCAAAGTTTAGAAGCAATCCATGGAATATTTTCAGTGGCACGTGAAATATTGTAGTTCAGCATATATGGTCAGTTTATAGGAATTTTTATTTACTCTGTATTTAGTTTTTAATAACAGTTTCATAACTGGAAGATTTCATAGCAAAAGAGGACTGTCATTGAATGTGTATATAAATTTAATTTGTATGTTAGAGTTTCCTAGTTATAACGTAGTGACAGTGATGTAAGGATTTGGCATAGAAAGAAGTTATGGCGAAGGAAGTGAGAATTAACGTTCAGACAGATAATAATCAAACCAGGAGAGTATCGTTTGATAAGCCAGAAGATAGGAGGAAGAGATGATGAATAGTGTCAAATTAAAGGAAAAACAGCGAACAAGGTTAAGTAAGATAAGGACGAAACAGTATATATTGGGCTAAGTTTTATGAAAGCAGTTTCAACAGAGCAGTCAGAACAAGAGCCAGATGGTAGCGAATATTATTTATCTTGTTTTCTACACCAGAGAACTGGACAGATAAGTACTATTATTATCAATTCTGGCTGACATTATTGTTAGTGAATGCAACGTATGTTGAAGAGCAGTCTCGTAACCTGGCAATGAGAGATGAGTGGTGATATTTTTATCTAAATAGGTGACTTTTTCAGTGAATCTTGAGCATCCAATCCATGAAACCCAAATTAATTTGAAATGCTTATTAATAAAGAGACTCTTTCTCACTTAGGTTTTCTACTCATTTTCCGATCTCATTGATTTTAAGAAGTTCTTTGTCAAAATGACTTCTTGGCTACCACAATTTTTAGACTCTGTAGTAACCTCTTAAAGAATATTAGATGTGCTTTGACTCTAGTTTAAAAATATTATCGACTCTGTTCTTTTGCCTCACTTCTGGTCAGGAGGAGCACTCGGGGTGATAAAAGTAGAAAAGTAACGAGGCCGTAGACAGTCTAGATTGCTCTGCACGCTAACAGGGCACTAGCAAAGTAACCTGTCTTTTCCCAGTTCTGCCTGATTTGTAGAACTTCCTAATGAGATGAAGTAAATGGGGCAAGAAAATATGAATAGGTAGACTACATATATTGATTTAAACCAGTGTTAAAGGAGAAGCACTAGAGTGACTTTAGGTAGAAGCTGTCTTTAATATGCAGACCACAATCTTTTATGTGTGTTTTAGTCCTCCGTGGCACATAAATTGCCTCAATTTTCCTCAGATCATCCTCAAGGGTGGATCTTGTGATCACACGTGATCCTGCTTCTTATTACTATATAACGTATTATGCACACTTAATTATTTTTCATTATAATATCTAGTACTATAAGGTGGAATCCCTTTTGCCAGGGCACCAGGCAGTGAGTATATATGGAGAAACTTAACAGCAAGCTTTAATTTGGTCTCATCAGATTCCTCCTCTTTTCTTGGCTGCCCTCACTTTTGTGGATGAAAGAATGCAAATCATTCCGTAGTTCTGCCATTATTATTTTCTTGTTTTGTCTCCTTTTCCGGGAGGTCTAGCTGACCTGCATGACTTTCCCAGAGACTGCTAATGTAAGGGTTTCATTTCCACCAGGTAGCTTGATGCCTCTCTTCACTCATGTGCCGTAGATTTCCTCTCTGGTTTATATTTTCCACTTAATACATGCATTTTGATAAGAAGTAAGATGATAATATGGATGGTATGTGGATATACTATGTAGGCAACTTGGATATTTTATGAAGAATGGGGAAGTCGTTAAGAAAAAGGAAAATACATTATTTGTGATAACTACTGCAAGGCTATCGAAAGGTGAACAGCTGGATCAGCAGCATTTTAAAAGTTGATGCTCTGGGAGTTAGTAGGATGGAAGGGATAAACTGAGGATTTTTAGGGCAGTGAAGATGCTCTGTGTGCTATGATAATAGTGTATACATGTCATTATACATTTGCTTAAGCCCACAGCATATACAGTGTTGAGAGTGAACCCTAATGTAAACCATGGACTTTGGATGATGATAATGCATCATGTAGGTTCACAGACTATAATAAATGTACCACTCTGGTGGGGGATATGATAACGGGGCAGGCTGTGCGTGTGTGGGGGCAGAGAGATTTGGGAAATAACTGTGCCTTCTGCTCAATTTTGCTGTGAATCTGAAACTGGTCTAAAAATATGTAGTCTATTTAAAAACAAACAACAAGGTTGTTCATTAACATTTTAGAAGCATCCTAAAGATGAACTGAAATTTACTTTTTCTGATTTGAGATGAGTGCATTAACCTATGTGGAAATTTGTGGGTCCAAGAAGCATAACCTTTGTCACTTCATTCAGTAGTTACCTCTTTTGATAAGCATTTAAAAACCTACAAATTCAATTATTATGTTCAACTTCACTAACCTTTGCTTCCCATTTACCTCTAGGTTTGAAGTTTGAGGAAATTCAAGAAAGATTTGGTGAAGAGTTCTTTAATATATGCTTTGATGAGAATGAGAGAGTCCTTCGAGCTGTGGGTGGCACTTTGCAGGACTTCTTTAATGGCTTTGATGCTTTGTTGGAACACATTAGAACTTCTTTTGGAAAACAGGCCACTCTGGAGTCACCATCTTTCCTATGCAAAGAGCTCCCTGATGGTACGCTCATGCTCCACTACTTCCACCCTCACCATATTGTGGGGTTTGCAATGCTGGGGATGATTAAGGCTGCAGGAAAGAAGATCTATCGGCTGGACGTGGAAGTGGAACAGGTTGTGAATGAGAAGCTGTGCTCTGATGGTTCAAACCCAGGCAATTGTAGCTGTCTTACTTTCCTTATCAAAGAATGTGAAAATACTAATATCACAAAGAACCTTCCCCAGGGAACTTCCCAAGTTCCTGCGGACCTCAGAATTAGTATCAGCACCTTCTGCAGAGCCTTCCCTTTCCACCTGATGTTTGACCCCAGCATGTCAGTCCTGCAGCTGGGGGAAGGTCTAAGGAAGCAGCTTCGGTGTGACACTCACAAAGTGCTCAAGTTTGAGGACTGCTTTGAGATCGTATCTCCAAAGGTTAATGCCACCTTCGAAAGGGTCCTGCTGCGACTGTCTACCCCGTTTGTGATTAGAACCAAGCCTGAGGCTTCTGGCTTTGAAAATAAAGACAAGGTAAGTGGCTATGGACTTGAGATGGGTGATGGGAACTAGAAGAGTGGTTAATTATTTCAGTAAATTACATGCTGGCTGTACTTGTAATTATTTAGGCAAGAGAGCATAAAGTGCCATTTAGAAGATTACTGGTCCCTGGATGTATGTAAAAAGATTTGGCCCAATTCCCAGCCATTTTGCATCGTGTCTGCCTCCTCCATTAATTTATTTCAGCATATAAAAAGAAGACGTTTATTAATACTAGCTATAGCAATTACAAAAATGATAGAACTCACTAAAAACCTAATCATATAAACTCATGAATATTTCCACTGACTATAGTCAAACCATGAGAAATACAGCATTTCAACATTGCGGGGTGTGACTGCAGTATCTTTAAATATATATGCTAAAAGCTGTCTTTACTTTGAATATGTTCTTTTCTAAATTTCCTAATCTAGGAACATCTGGTTTACATCCTATTTTTGTCTTAATATGCACAATAATGTGTTCCCTAAAAGTTGAGAATTGACTATCTCAAGACTTCTTTTCTATTTAAATTTTAGTATTAAAATACAAATTCATCACTTTAGAACATGATCCCGGCCGGGCTCGGTGGCTCACACCTGTAATCCCAGCACTTTGGGAGGCCGAGGCGGGTGGATCATGAGGTCAAGAGATAGAGACCATCCTGGTCAACATGGTGAAAACCCGTCTCTACTAAAAATACAAAAAATCAGCTGGGCATGGCGGCGCGTGCCTGTACTCCCAGCTACTCAGGAGGCTGAGGCAGGAGAATTGCTTGAACCCAGGAGGGGGAGGTTGCGGTGAGCTGAGATCGCGCCATTGCACTCCAGTCTAGGTAACCTCAGAAACTCTGTCTCAAAAAAAAAAAAAAGAAGAACATGATCCCTAGTTGAGAGAATAAAGTGAAGACTGGAAAATTGTTTGTGGATTTCTTTGAATCTCTCTTTGGAAATGTGGGTTATAAATTATAAGTAATTGATGAAAAGATACCAGAAATAAATCTTAAAATATTTGGATTTAAATCAACATTTTGTCATTCAGGTAAAATATTTTAAAAAATCAACATTAAAATAAATAATAAAATGTAAAGAAAAATAAACCATGACTTTTTATGTTTAGTAATACACTTTCAGTGATTTAAAAACCCCACTAATTTCCAGGAGAAAAATTTGAATGTACGGTCATTCCGTTCCTGGTAGAGTATCTTTTCAACACTTTGTCCCAGGGTAAAGTTCTTTTTGTCTATTCAGCCTATTTCCAAGCATTTGGGAAAAGCTGTTAGCTATTAGAAATGACAGGTTGCTCTGGGCTAAAGGAAAGAAGAGTTGTATAAGTAATTAAAGACTCAGCAAAAATAATTTATACATACTCTGGAGTAATAATAAAGAAATGAGGAAATAGCCCCCTGAAACCAGTGCTTAACATGTTTTTGAGGATTTTATACAGCACTGGTTTCATGATTGATGATTTTTATGATTCTGAAGTTCAATGGAAAGTTTTAAAATAAATATTAGAGAGAGATGGCCAGGCAAAGTTGCTCACACTTGTAATCCCAGAACTTTGGGAAGCTGAGGTGGGTGGATCATGTGAGGTCAGGAGTTTGAGACCAGCCTGGTCAACATGATGTAACCCCGTCTCTCCTGAAAACTCAAAAAAATGAGCCAGGCATGGTGATGAGTGCCTGTGATCCCAGCTATTCAGGAGGCTGACGCAGGAGCATTGCTTGAAACTGGGAGGTGGAGGCGGCAGTGAGCCCAGATTGTGCCACTGAACTCCAGCCTGGGTGATAAAAGCTAGACTCTGTCTCAAAAACCAACAAAAAAATTATTTGGGAAAGATAGAATGATGCTCATTTATTCAATATGACTAAATTAGGTGATTTAGGAACTCAGTGTTTTTTATCATGTAAGTTAGCTGACTTGAAAACATCTAAGGATAGACCTGGATTCCAGTTTGGCACATCTGGATATTTTAGTCTGAATGAATTGTTACTATCTGATCGTATGATGATGCTTTGAATAAAATTTGTCACATATGTATATTATATATATGTTCAATAATTACCCATTTTGAAGTCCTTTAGAATGGAAGAAACTTAAATGTGCATTTTTGTTCTCATCTGTAGTTGCTTTAAAATACATTTTTCTCTCTCTTTAATTTAGGGAATATCGAAGCTATCAGTTCTGTTTTACAGCAGTACAGTATTTGGCTAGGAGAATTTGAAGCATTTTTGGCCTTTAGAATTGAAGATGGTATTTTTGGAAATATGTTTGAACTAGAATATATGATTATCAGTGTTGGCACTTTATATATTTTATAGATTTGAGAAAAAATAATTGATTTTAAAATTACTGCTTCAGATTTTTCCCCCTTATATTTCATTTGGCTTGTATTTCTATTTAATTTGTATACCAGAGTAAGAAATAGACATAATGAAACGATGACTCAAATGTCAAGGCCCCCTGCCAATTCCAATAATAAGGAACTGTGCTCATTGAGGAGATGCAATTATCATTTAAACATGTTAGTAGCAGTTTAAAAATAAAGCAATAGGCAGGGTTTTCGGTCAAAATAAGGATAGAAATCCACTCATCCTTATATTTATTTCTGCTTTCTCACCTGAGTTTGCCAGAATGGGAAATTTGGGAGGTTATGTTTGCCCAAATTGAAACTACAGTCAGTAAAGTTGTCATGTACAGTTTTACCAGATAAATAACATTTTTCAATTAGTATGTCATCAGGCTTCAAATTTACAATTAATTACAACATGGAAAGAAGAAAAATCAGACGTATAAATTGTATTTCTGTTGATAAATTTGACTTCGATCTTTATTATTTTCCCCTAATAGCTCTTCTTGTTAATGTATACCTCTGTTGTCTGAAGTCTGTAATTTCTTAGTTGGCTTTTATAAGAAAAGGCGATTTTAAAATAATTTATATTTATTCCTTATTCTAACATTGAGGGCTCTCATAATTTAACTATTTTGTCTGTGCATTTAATACCAATGAAATACTACCTCAGCCATAAAAAAATTAAGAGCTAATCATGTAGCTGTATGACAGTTATACATTTGCAGATTGAACTGCAGTGCTTTTGATAAATAATGATCTTTGTGATTTTCTGTTGTCAGTCACAGGTTAATTGTATGACTAGAGGTGGAAAATGCTCATGAGCAGTTTGGTGAGATAGAAATGAATGGAAAACTATTGTCCTAGCCTCCAGAGTGTTTGCATCTTGGTTTTGCTGTAATGAGCTGTAAAGATGCAAGGGTTGGTCATCAGAAGCAAGAATGTCACCTAGGGGCATCTGATTCAGTAATCAGTAGCAGGCTTCAACGGTCTTGAGGTTAGAAAAAACTCTTCCAGATGGCTTGACCATATTTTCATTCCTCTTGGTTTCCTCTACATTTTCTCTAACTGATCATCCACTCCTCACATATTCTTCTCTCTCCCTCTCTGTTTTCTTCTTTTCCCTCTTATAGTATTCCTGTGTTTTCATCCTTCCCTAAACTCAACTTCCATTCATCATCATCTTTCTTTATCAGATGGCAAACATTAAGTATGAATGAATTGGTTGTTTTTTTTTTTTTTTTTTTGAGAGGGAGTTTCGCTCAGTTCACCCAGGCTGGAGTGCAATGGCGCGATCTCGGCTCACCGCAACCTCCGCCTCCTGGGTTCAGGCAATTCTCCTTCCTCAGCCTCCTGAGTAGCTGGGATTACAGGCACACGCCACCATGCCCAGCTAATTTTTTGTATTTTTAGTAGAGACAGGGTTTCACCATGTTGACCAGAATGGTCTTGATCTCTTGACCTCGTGATCCACCCGCCTCGGCCTCCCAAAGGAATTGGTTGTTTTTTAAAAATGCAGCAGATTCAGTATAAAGACTGAATTAATTCACGTTAATTTGCGCTGTGTATCTCTTTTGCCCCATTTACATCAAATATTGTTCTGAGAATTTGGAAATGTATTGCATAGATCTTTTGAATTACAAGGCATTATGGTGAATTTGAGATTTTTTTTTGGCAGCTTAATGAGCAGTTTGCAGGTCAATCTAAATGTAACCCACTAAAATGAATTACAAAGCTTCTATGTATACAGTGAATCTTGTTTGTGGATAACGTTGTTAGAAATCAAAGTAACAGCACATAGCTTCTTTCTCTGCCATGTAAGGTCATGATGTGTGAGAAAGTATCAACAGACTGGGAGAGAGGTGCCTCTGACAGCCATGATCTCAGTAAATCTTTTTAATGTTTGAGCCTCCGTTTGATACATTGGAAATTAATGAACCTAGACAAATTGCTATTTTTACTCCTTTACAAATCATACTTAGCATATATACTTATATATGAGGTCAGTTGATCATGAACATTTTTTCTTTTTTTAAAAGTTATTTTTATTTTTGGAGATGGAGTCATGCTCTTTCACACCCAGGCTGGAGTGCAGTGATGCAGTCTCAGCTCACTGCAACCTCCGCCTCCCCTGTTTAAGTGATTCTCCTGTCTCAGCCTCCTGAGTAGCTGGGACTATATGTGTGCACCACCACACCTGGTTAATTTTGTATTTTTAGTAGAGACTGGGTTTTACCATGTAGGCCAGGCTGGTCTCAAACTCCTGACCTCAGGTGATTCACCCACCTTGGCCTCCCAGGGTGCTGGGATTACAGGTGTGAGCCACCGCACCTTGGCATGAAGCTGTCTTTCATCTCTATGTTTCAGTGAATTCAGATGCATTTTAAAAGACAGGTGGGGAGAATCCGACTCATCTACCATGAAGGGCTCATCTGTCATCAAAAATTAGTTAAAATAATTCTGTGACAGTTTAGGCTGCCTACCTCAGAAAGTTATTTGGGAGGATTAAATGACATAATCCATGTACAGTTCTTGGCATCTTTGACCCAGGGTTAAGTACTGCATAAATGTACATTATGGCTTCTCTTTGTGTTTCTTTCCACCTATAACATTCTCCCTATTTAGTCCCCTATTCACTTACTGCCTTATATGAGATAGCACCAGATATCAGTAGGTTTGATAATTTTAGAGAAATATTGAGCTCACCTAACGTCTTCACAAAATATGCCTTGGTCCCTGCTGCTTGTCTCCTTAATGCAGACTAGAAGACCACTTGTAATACATTCTATAGGAGCTCTGTTTGGATCTGCATTTTATTTACATACTATTGTCATTTTAAACTCTGGCCTCTTTGTCATATTCATGAAGGTTTGGAATCGAGTTTTCTTTTTTCTTTTTGTTTTATGAAGGTTTATTATTTTTTTATTGCATTTTAGGTTTTGGGGTACATATGCAGAACTTGCAAAATAGTTGCATAGGTACACACATGGCAGTGTGTTTTGCTGCCTTCCTCCCCTTGACCCACATTTGGCATTTCTCCCCAGGCTATCCCTTCCCCGCTCCCCCCCACCACTGTCCCTCCCCTACTCCCCCCAGTAGACCCCAG